>WEIT01029645.1:299375-316796 GCA_013389985.1 Dryoscopus gambensis | reverse complement strand
CACCTACGAGAACCATCAGGGACACCATTCTGCTTGACAGTGCTCATGTTGGCCAACTTCCTTAGCCTTCACAAATGGATTTTTGCTTATTTTTTCAGCTACAAGGGATGAAGAGACATCTTCCAACACCACAGCAATCTCCAGGGCCATACATGCTGCACCTAACCTGATCCATTAGACTCCCATTTCACTTCCCTGTGTCATGCCCTGAAAAATATTCACAGCTCAGCTACAAATTACCAGCAGATTCTTACACAGTAGTAAATGCAGTGACCAATCTGTCTAGATATTCTGTGAATAATGTGACTTACCTAGTTTTAGACTGCCACACCTGAGCCAGCCAGACCTCAAATGTCTGTTCAACCCTTGGCAAAATTTTTAAAAAAAACAAGTAGAAAAGGAAAAAAAGGAAAACATTTGGTAACCTCATGGAATCCAGCTGCACTTTTTATGCAGCTTTCAAACCTTACTTTTGAGCTGTGGACTGCTGAACTTTGTTACAAAAACCTCCAGCTCGGTTTTTCCCAAAAAGAGAAAAAGTACATGCAACAAACCTAGCATAGCCCTGCAAAAAAATAACATCAGACATGAGAAGTTACACTGAACATCAGGTCAAACAGACACATAGAAAAATAAGTTCTTCCTTGAGAGCCAAGGCCTCACTAATGTCTTCCTGACAACTGTCAGTAGTTAAAGCCATCTTACTTGCTGCTCGAAGATACTTTCAAATTTTTTAAACTGCCGTTCTCTGTAAGGATTTCTCCCTTGACCTCAAGAACTTCATGCACTTAGAACTCAAGGCAGGTTATTTCCTAGCATTCTCCTGTCCTTTTTATTTCTCAATGGTACTCATTTGACAGCAGTTTCAAGTTGTAAAAATCCTTTCCAACCTCTATCTGGCCAATGAAATTGGTTACTCAAAGAGAGAGAAAAAACATAAGCTTGGCAGCACTGAAAACCCAATGTTAATAACATTTACCTTTCTCTACCACCTACGTAAGGGAGAAGAAAAAAAAGAAAGCAGAAAAAAAGAAGAAGATTCAAGTCCCTAAGTACTTCAGGGACCTTGAGAGGCCCTGCACAAAGCGAAGCTATTCCACCAACAGCCACCACTCTACGCAACTGCCCAAACCTCTCCTCTTACTCTAAATTGTCTCTAAATCATTCCAGCCAAAGAGTAACTGGGTTAACTGCATCACCAAAACACATCAGAAGTAGTACCACGTTCCTCAAAACCCACCAGCCCAAAACACATCACTCAACTGTAAAGTTACCACTGCACGGGCAACAAGAAATCAAACATATCTAAAGGCCTTCAGTACATTACAGCATTAGAAATTCTGTCACTTTGGAACAGCTTCCACAAGTTAAACCACAACAAACTCTGGAAATTATCCCCCAAATCAGTAGGCTTAGGCCTACTGAGACAGAGCAGCCAGCAATGCCTTCCTACAACTGCACATACAGAAGTCAGAGTATGTTGTCACTCTGAAAGACTCAGAATGCACATAAACGTGTCAGCTACTATACAGCAAAACACTCCAAGTTTTGGCAGAAAAAGCAGCTACCTTTTCATTTATCAAAGCCTGATGTGTGCAGATGGAGAACAAGCTCATGGCAGTAAAATCATTTTCTCAAACCCACAAAGAAAGCTTGGGCTATGCCCAGGATTAGAATAGTCCCTGGAGCAAATTCTTGGCCCAGCCTCTGTGAATGTAGCAGGATCTGAGTTGCTGTTAATTCACCTTTTTTCCCCAGCATTTAAAAATGCTTGTAAGAGTAAAAACAGACTGCCTTAAGCAAATATTTTCTCACTAAAGTGAGAAACAAGTTACTTCCAAAAAACCAAGGAAATGCTAAACAGAGGTGTAGGTCTGCAAACACCTCATCTAGTGGAAGTTCATCCTATCATTTGCCATACAATTTAGGGACTGATGCTTATTTGTTTCAAATTGAAAGAAACCCATGGAAGTCAACAAATCTATGGCCTCCAGCTGAAGATCTGTCCCTATAAATTACCTTAAGTGTATTCAGGTGATTTCAAGCCTAAAGATTCCGTAAGCCATTAAACATTACTTGCAACATTATCCCTTAAATCACAGTCTTGTTTTCATCCACCAGATGTTTCTCAGCAGGCAAATGTACACACAATAACCCAGTGAGTGTCTCTTAGTGGCAGAGTAACAGGAAATTTCCCTTTGAGTAGGGTTTGCTCAAGTGGCAGGACCCAAAATATAAAAATGGAATCCTTTTCCTGCCCACTTCTCAGTATTAGATGTTTGTGGGTTTGGTTTTTTGACACATTCACAGGCAGTAACTACGGGTTTCCCACAATCAGAACTCATGTGGTAAAGGGCTTGTAACTATGATTTTTACCTCTTTAACTAAAAATCTTTACAATTTAATTTGCTGACCTATTTTTTCATGCCTAGAGCGGATTGTTAAATAATCTCTCCTTTTCTTGTTGCAGGCAATTACACACGGAACTATCAAGTCATGCTAAATGAAAAGGAGACACAGTTTACTATTAGTTTCTAATGTGCCACAAAAATGAGCAGACGAATTGGCTCTTTTGGGTCCTATTAGTTCCACATAGTTAGACATTATAGCCTGATATATGTTAGCCACAGCAGCAAGTCAGAGAATAGTGATGTCTGTCAGTTTGGGAGGTACACAATAATCCTCTGGGCTTACACACAGCCCTGTTTTACACAACAAGCTGAGACTGATGCCTTACATCTGTCTTTCTTATTGCTGGCAGCACGCTCCAGCACACATGCAAATTGATCCCCATAAACCAGTGCTGTACAGGCTGTCTCGAGCTGTTGAGCAGTTTTCTCACAACCCCTGAGCCATGTATTTAGGAAGTGATCTGCCACCACTTCAATCACCATCAGTTTTGTCTTTGGCTTGCATGGTGTTGGCCAGGTCTGATGCTGGGTACTTGGCTCTGCCCTGTACTTTCCATGGACCTGTTAGCAGCACTTAACTCACACTAAATGTGAATTTAACATCATCATTTCAAGCATACCTTAACCTGTCTAGCGTTCCCTACCAAAATGGGAAGGCATGGTGATATTTTTCCCCAGCTATGCATCCCAGCTGACACTGCAGGCTACATTTCCATCCTACTAAATCTCCCACTTAATGATAATACATCTTTCTTCTAAATTTTTATTTTTTCAGAGCCTGGGGAAATACTGTCATTCTTTGGCCATTAAAATGTTTCACTAAAGAATGTGATCTGTGGATGGTGCACTTAGATGTGTATTTTCTTCACTTTGATACATTGAAAAGATACACTGTACTTAACAGTTCCTTGAAGCATAATCTTTAATAGCAGAAGATAAACAATTCTCATATCTGATGAGAAAACTCCGTTTAGGATTCAGCCAAGGATCCTGTTCTGCAGTAGACATTACTCGTTCCCAGCATCACACCTGGCACAAAAAGGGCTCAGAGATCTCTCCAGAAATGAGAGCTTGTGGTGCAAGTGCCAAAAGCCACTCATCCTGCAACAGTTCCTGGAAGGCAGATGTCTCTTGTCTACCTATTTTTATGATATCTGTCAGACTATCCCACTTCCTCTGCAGTTCTTCTGTCTAGCAAAATACCAGCTGGTTGTTTCTGGTCATTCTTCTTTGACTAAGCATTGACTAATCTTCTTCTTCGAACTCTGAAGATAAGCTCTTCTGTCCCTTCTTCCATAATATCCAGAGATAAAAGAACAGTAATGGGTCATACATGAAAGTCAGAAGAGATACACAGGAGCTCTTTACAGTTTTTCTGAAGAAGACTCCTTTGCAAATGAAGGTTAGTGTCCATTAAAAGTTATCTTGTCTTTCCCAATCTCCAGACTTTTTGTTTCAGTCCTTACCAAAGACTATGGTAATGTTTATTTGAACCAAGCTAATTTGACCAGGTTGTACCACCCTTGTAGTACAATGTATCAAAGTTTCCCAATCTTTAGATTTATCAAACTGGATTTTTCACAAGATCAGCGTTAATACACCTCCTCTCACAAAGTGTCATGGCATGTGAGCAGTAGGAGTACCCACAGCATGAGGTTCATGCTCTTGCTGGTGGTATTTTCAGAAACCAAAATGTCCTTCAGCTCGCACTGGAGTTATTGACCCCAGCAGGAGTGGTGCCACCTACTCACCCTCACCCTCTGTTGTCATAGATTTTCTCTGCTACCACTCTCTGTATCCCCCCAGGTCTCCCAGATTGTCCCATTTCTCACCGAGCACCACCACAGCTTCACATCCAGCAGCAAGGTATGGAGCTGCTGGGAGCTCGAGTGCAGGGGAAAGAACACATATTACTTTTGAGATTATTTTCCTAAGTCCTCCTACAGTGCAGGTTTACCAAAATGAGTCATTTACAAATAAAATTCTCTACTGAGAAAGTATTAAAATCTAACAATTTTGACTTTCAATGAAAGGAACTCAAACAGTGTTACTGAAAAATCACAAAAAATAAGTGCCAAAAAGGAAACACCAAGCACTATCAACCTCCCTAGTAAGGCAAAAGTTATAAGTGTTATTAAAAAAATTAAATCAGATATAAGTTTACATTTTGTTGCATACTAAGTTAAAAAACATGAATATTTTAAAATTTCTGGCAGAAGAAAACCTAAGGAGAAGAAAGCTGTGCACTGACTTTCAAAACTTTCACTGCTGCCCATGAAGTTTTAATCCAGTAGTGCTTTAAAATCTCACAAAATTCAAACAATAAAGTGAAGCTACACAAGGAATATTAAATATACATTTTCTGTCATTAATATTGATTTTCAGCTCCTGATATGAAGAATTACAAGTTCACCTTTGCCAATGAGCAAAGAAGTGCATTTTTTAATGGGAGAGCAGAGAAAATATGACATCATTTATGAAAACAAAATTCCACTGATATATAAGGCATTCATAAAGAAATCTGTTAACACATTCATGCCTTTGCACAAGCCTGCAACATCTGAGGTACTACTTCGTGTAACAGATACGACAGCAATTGATTGAAAATACATTTGATTTTTCAGACTGCAGTGATGGTCCTTCAAAGGGCATGTGCACACCTACTTATGTGATGCAGCAAATACAGCAAGAGCAACAACTGAGACTTGTACTAAAAGATCATTTATTTTCAATTTTATACATAAAATTCAAGCAGGGTTTTTATGGACAACACTTAACACCAACCACATGCAATAAACTTAATATTATTTTTTTTCCCCCCTAACTACTTCCATCTGCTTTTAGTCAAGATACACATTTTTCACTCACTACAAGCTAGGGATGGCTGTAGTGCACATCATTCCCACACCACCCCGCTAGCAGCAAGTGGCCTGCCTAAAACCCTCCCCATTCAGTGTCAAATTCTTTTCCCATAAGAAAAATTAACTCACTACCTACACCTGTCTCTAATGGCACAGTAGAATTCTCTCAGGGATAGGAGTAGGATCCATGACATCCATACAATTACTCAACAATAATTACACCTGGTTACTTACACTTATTTGTATATTGCACATTGCTACACAACTGTATTCTCATAGTTGGAACCTCTGAGCCATCAAACACGGAGCTGTCTGACAGAATCCGAGCTGGGATCTGATGGCAAAACTGAAGACCAAATTTCAAGTGTCTAAACAGTCCTGCTATAGTTTAAATATAACATCTATTACATATGTTACATAACATAGACATTAATCCATTTGAAGGATATTACCATTCTTACTGGTCTAAATATTGCACAGACCTGTTTCAATATTCTCCATGCAAAATAAACCCCAACAAAACCTTGGAAAGGAAAAACAAAACAACAAAGGAAAGAACTGTGATTGTGATTACTATACCAAGTAGCCTGGACAATGTACTTGCACATTCCTCACTCTTCATGAAGTCATGTTATGGTGCTAGTTTTCCCTCATCATCAGCCCCCTGCTTTCATTTCGAAATTCTTTGGTATGACCTTCCCTCATGAGAAAAGAATAAGTACTTAACATAAGGAATTATTAAATTGCAATTTTCTAGTGCAAAAATGCAACAGGCTAGTATTTTTTAAAGGTTAGCACTTAAAGACAAACTCAGCTGTTTTAACAAACTTCCATGACAGCAACAAATTTTTAATTGTTTGCTCTTCAAATCCATTATAGCATTATCTAGCCTGTTCTAGATTTCACAGACTTCTACCATCATTTTGCCTGCCAGCTAAGGAAGAGATTTCATGAAGTGTGAAGCACTGCAGATTTTAGACCCACACTTCTGCTCAACAGCTATCAGTCTTGAACTTGACATCCATATGTTATTTTCTCCTCCCAAGAAAGTCACTTAGAGCTTTAAATGCCTGGAAAAAAATAGACAGGCCCTCTCTGGCCTCTCATTTCATTTTCAGTGAATGAAAATTGCATTTTGTTATTATTAAGCACAGCCTGACCTATACAAAAGGCTGTCTTCTGCCAGTGCTGCACAGCAATGGATTTTTTGTCCTTTAGATTTTCTGTGTAACACGGTTAGGACCAAACTCTATTTTCTACTGTAGTGGTGCAGCTGTAACGAGGATGACAGGGAAGCACAAGAGCCACCAATATCAAAACTCTACCTTGGGAATTTGAGTTCCATATTTCATTAACGCTTCTGTGAGACCACAGCCCTGAAGCATCTGTCTTTTTGTAACTGATGTAATTAAACAGCCTGAGAAACATGCAAAATGAGGGATCTGCATACTATCACGGAGGAGCTTTAGTCTGTATTTAGTCTTTACTTGGTTTTAAGTGTTTGCGTGGAATTGTGACTTGAAATGTAACTTTCTGAATAAATGTAATGTGCTCTACTCAAGAAAAAAAATCTAAAAAAAATCTCTTCTCAGATCTTTAGGAGTGAGAAATGCAATTCTGTATAATTCCTGGAAGAGGAAACACAAAGACCAAGACTTTTCACATTTTCAGTGATCCGAGAGAGTTCTGTTTAGGTTTTCAGATGAGAGACTTTAAACCCAGCCTGAGTGCTGAATGCCCATCATTTGTCTGAAATTCAGTGACCTTTAAAGAACTAAATATTGAAACGAAAGAGCTTCAGAACCATGACCCTACCCCTATATTTTTTATTAGTAGTGTTATTATGATTCACAGCTGTGCCCAGAGTATACTAAGTATTGTGCAAACATCAGGGAAAGCCAGCACATATTTAATTTTTCCAGCATGAATAGGAATGGGTCACAGAGAAAATGATATATTCATCAATAAATTAATATAGTCACTCCCCATCTCAGTTGTCTGAGCAGTATGTCTGAGATGAGGAGTGACAGATTATATCAGTACACCCACATGTGAGCATCCAGAGGACAATACCTTCAATTGCTCAATGTTTGTCCCATGTAACTTCATTTTCATGCACCAGAATGGAGGAAAACCAGTAGTCATGTCCCACAGCTAACCCAAATGAGACTTTACGACTCAGTGTCGTCATTCCAATGACAGAAGTGGACCTGGATACACAATTTCTGAGTTTGTTGGCATTTATAACTGTTAGAATCTGAGTTAGCATAAAGCATTAATCTGAAAGCAAGACATACCCTGAAATCTGTAAGCATATGCACCATACATTTCAAACAAAATGCTTTTCAGTATGTGGAATCTAGCTATGATAAATCAATTTCCAGCAATTCATTCTGAAACACAAATAATTTTTTATTTAAAATCAGGATATCAGTGTCTGCGTTTACATTTAAAATCTTATCCATGGGCCAATAGCTAATCCTGTATATAAAATACTCCCACTCACAGAATTCTACCTGCTGAGTTTCCACCCGAGGTTTGATACAGATGAATGGAATTCACCTTCTCAAAATACCAGCACCTCTTACTACACCAGACTAAACACGTACCAGGATCTGACCTTCTGCTGCACTCAGTTATTTCTGTACAGCTGGACCTTCCCTGTGCCTGTGGTGAGCTGAAAGGGGGGATCCCCAGAGCAGCCCTGAGCACCCCGCCCCTGCTATTTCCCCTGTGAACAGCCCCGTCCCTGTCCCAGCCAGCAGGGCTGATGCACACCTGCCCTGGCCATGCTGGGACAGGCTGGCCGCAGCCCTTCACAAAGCTCACATTCACAAATCCATACTTTCTAAACCTTCTCTCAGTCTCCAACTACAAAGAAAGCCTTCAGCGCAGAATTTGGTCTATACGTTGTTTTGCTGTGTTGATATGACTCCTCCATTCACTGCGAAGCAATTTTGGCTAATCAGATCAGGAAGATGAATGAACACGCTGCTTTCTGTGAATCACTAGTCTGCACTGGACAAAAAATACCAGACAGAATGAGCTTGTTTTCTGCTTTGACAATATTATCAGAGATTAGCTGCCCGAGCAGAAACTGAACTGCAACAGCAGAAGCTATATTTGTATATTTTTCAAAATCATGCTTTAGTAACATAAATGTCAAGAAACTAAGAATAATGGGCTTCAAAACACTGGAGTTCCATTCCACCTGCTCTCTATCATGATTCTTAAAGTAGGCTCAGTACAAACATACAACACTGCAGCTACAGAAAGCCATAATAGTTGTTATTATGAAACGACTGCAGCCTTATACTACACAGATATACAGTGCAAAAAAAGAAAAAAGATGTTCATATTCTGTTATCACTCTTTTCTCTGTTATCTTTCTTTTCTTATATTACTGTAATCCAAAAATAATTATATTACAATTATTATTCTGGCACTTACTTGAGGTGCTAAGGAATAATTTAATGTTCATTTTAATAACTTTTATCATGCTCAGACCCTGTTTATTGCTATATATTTATAACAATGTAAATCCACTCCTGATGAGAATTCTACAAGCATGCATATTTCAGGCAGCATCAAAATGAAGAGCAAAATTAAATTATTCACCAGGCATTGATTAGCATTTGATCATAAAAGTATTGCACAAAAAGCCAGTGCCAGAATATTTTGAGAGCACCAAATTTTCAGCCACTAAAGATGATACATGGGGCTCCACTGACCTCAAGAATCTCACACATTTAAGTCTATAGAGATTTTACTGAAGCCTTGTGCAATTTCATGCTGGAGAGCAATATCTGCAACAGCTCTCAGAGCCATGAGACCACAGTGGTTACTACAGAGTGCAGGAACGGTGTTAGAGACAGCAGCTGGAGCTTCCAACTGGTCTTTTACAAGTACAGCAATTCTGTAGTCAAATTAAGTTTATTAAGTACTTGATAGTAAGAGATCTGTTCTTTCAGCTAAGTGGAAAAGCTGATTTCATGGTCTAAGTCCTACTTGTCAATATTGGTCAATGGAAGGTGACAACTTCATTTTCCCTTGAGCAGTCATTCTGCTCCATACCCAGCCTAGCCTAGTTCAGCTTTCCAAACGCAGAGACCAAACACAGTCTGATGTACACACCAGCATTTCATCTCCTCTGTTGCAGTATCTCAGCCATCTCAGAGATAATGCATATCGTACATCTGTTTTGCAGCAAATATATGACATATATACAGGCATATCACAATTTTAATTTCTGCACTTTTATAATACACGGCACACAGGTTCTTTCTAAAACTAACATAGAGAGCTCAGAGCACTGGGGACATTATCACTCTCTACAGCTCCCCGAAAGGAGGCTGTAGCAAGGTGGGGAGTCTTGCCTTCTCCCAGGCAACAAGTGACAGGATGAGAGGGTGGCCTCAAGTTGCCAGGGGAAGCTTAGATTAGATATTAGAAAAAATTTATTCTCTGAAAGGGTGGTCAGGCACTGGAACAGGCTGCACAGGGAAGTCGTGGAATCATCATCTCTGGAAGTGTTCAAAAAACGTGTGAATGTGGCACTTAGGGACACGGTTTAGTCACGAATGTGGCAGTGCTGGGTTAACAGTTGGACTTGATGATCCTAGAGGCCTTTTCCAAGCTTAAAACTCTATGATTCTATGATCTCAAGCCTCATTTGCCATAAACAGTACCTAATAAGGAAACTACTTTATATATTCAGATCTACATAAGATTTTTCAATCTCCTTCAAAATCACCAAGTGAAAGATCAGAGTTCAACCAGGGCAGCAGCATCATCCCACCAAAAGAAAACACCTCATTACCAGTCAAGATAAACCATTCCAACTTATTCTAATGCTGGAAAAATACAGTGTTGGAGGCAACTAAACTAGCCTTGAAAGAAAGGATGAGGAGAGGACCATAAAAAAGGAAAGGAAGTCAAGTTACAAACACTTGGTTGGAAAAAGAGGCTCCTGAACCTCTTCCCTACTCTCCACATAGACATCACTCCCCTTAGTATTTCTCCAACCTTTCATGTCCTCCATTTCTTCAACTACAGCTACCAAATAACATCAGTTGCCTGGCCTAGTGTCTTCACTATATCATGTGGGATACACTTGCAAGAAAGTATTTTGAAGCCTATAAGGGGATAAAACAGAACTTTAAATGAGGAATTTACAGAGGAGTCAGGAAGAGCAGTGAGAATAGTCACTGTAGCCCGACAATTATCACAACAGGTCCCGATTTTTCACTGAAATGGAACATCAGGGCTGTATTTCTAACACTTCACCATTACAGACAGGAGGTAAATTGGAAAAAGGATGCTTTAAATGGCAGTTGTTTGCAGAGAATTGTCAGTGTCAGATACCCCAAAGTGACAACTAGACATTTCTATTAAACGGGCAGCAAACTCTGGTCACCTGGCACCTCTCCCAACTCATGGGCTGGCTAGAGGAACCTGCTAAAAGGACAGCACTAAGGAAGAGAGCAGCCAGTGTGAGACAATAAAATGAGCAGAACTTCTGAAATTGCACGGGAACAGCAAAGTGATCCCAGAAGCCAGTGTATTTTCCTCAAAGACTGAAAATTTTTAATAGTAAACACATGAAAAGCCCTGGCAATGCTTTTGTGGCACGTAAGTTTAACTGCCAACTACCTATTATCCACACAGATTTTATATGTATCCGTGTGCTGATTCCTCTTTTACTCTTCATAAATTTAGCCTCAGCAAGCCATGAGGAAAGATACATTCCAAACACATAATTAGTCTGCTACTGATTTCAGTAGTTCAGTGCCTGTCCCCTCCAGCTGAATATGCAGCCACAGTATATCCAGACAGGGACTACAGTTTTTGCTGTTGTTTGTTTGTTTCTTTAAACACTAATAGAGTGCCAAAAACAAGGAAAGAAAAAAAATTCAGCCTAAATAATCTTAAAAAATGTTTTTAAGGATCCTTTTAAAAGACACAGTTTTAGTTATCTATATTATACTTAATCCTTGTAACCCTAACAAATGAAAACATAAAATAAAATTAAGCCATGTGACAATGCTCCCTAAAACTATAGTGTTAATAGGTAACAAGGTCATTCTATAACACAGTATTTACCTTTATGTTGCTTCAGTAGCAAACAGAGACCGCTGTATTTCCATGAAGCAGAACAAAATGGAAACTTGTTTCACTCTCTTGTTACCATTCAAATTCTTTACAGTGTCAGATTCTGCTTTTTTCTTATTTCTGAACCAAGTTATTGTACCTGTGTTTCCATATAAATTGCTCTGAGAAATATATGTTGAGTTTTCAGAGACCATTTGGTCAGATTTTAATCACCTCTCCTGGGAGCTGACACCAACTTCCAGCAGCAGGTCATACAATGCAGATTAGAATAACAAAAGACATGCTGCTGTGATTCCAAAAAAAAGGGAAAAATAATACAAGTGTCTTTATCAAGCGTAAGAACAATATTTTGAGACTTCTTTGATGTCTCCTAGACAGAGCCTTCCTTTTGTTTGCATAAAAGCATAAATTCAATCACTTCTGAATTTTCCTTCTCTAAAACAGAGATTGCACTGCAAAGATTTTGTTCCAGATCCCATGTTTCTTTTTGTCTTTAATGTGTTACTTAATTGCCCAAGATGGAAAGCTTCTATTTTGCAAATTTGTGTTGAACTAAAATTTATATTTATACAATGTTGCATTTTTCCTGTTTTGAAATAAAATAAATATATTTCATTTTTTTCCATATAAAAGTGTTTTGGGTCTAGTTTGGATTTTTTTTTTCCTGCTCAGAGTCTTTGTTTAAAGGCAAACTGGAAAAATGTCATGAAAAGCACTGGTCTAAAAAGAAATAGGAATTTCTCTTCCAGATTAGCATTGTCTTAGGGTATCTGTCAGTGTAACACAGATAAATTATGTATTTCTCCCTTACAATGCACTATTCTTTGTTATAATCTTCCCACTACAAATCCCGAACAGATTAAGACTTGGCATATTTGACCTCTCTGGTAAAAGGTAATCCACTGCATAATGATTTTTACATGATTCTCCAAAATGAACAGTTCCACATGTATAAATGCTAGCAGGAATCAACATCTACTGTTTCTTTCTCCGACCTTCAACAACCCTCTACTCTGCAGAAAAAAAACCCAACAGTTTTACTAATTTATAAGCACCATGCAGACACAGGCAGTCTAGAGAGAAACCTCTTTAGCAGTTGCAAAGAAAAAAACACGAGAAAGCTTCCACAAAGAAAGAAATTCTGAGAGACCAAAAGAAAAACAAAAAGGAAGAGGTGTGAAGATTTAAAATTTTCCCAATACTCACTGAAAGCAGCCACTGCAAGAGCCAGTGTGACAATAATGGAGACCCAGGAAACCCACAATGCCTTCTTTCTGTAGCTTTGAGCTTCATGAGGTTTTAGCCTCGTACTGCTTTCTAGTAAACCTGATAAGCAATAAGCAAAGAATGTATGAACAATGCATTGCTCCTTTTAAAAACACGGCTGTGTTAGTTCAGCCCTAGAACACCCATTTACATTCTATATTACACACAGAAGCAATACAGAATCAAATCCTGCTCACATTATTAAGGTTAAGTGAATGAGGCCACCAGAAACATGTGAGTAAGCAAGAAGAGCACACACAAGCTGTTTTGATTCCACACATGAATCCCTTAAAAAGAGCACTGCATTCCAGTTATGGAAATTCACAAATCATTGTGATTTCCACCTGTACCTCTACATGAGAAATGGCTCAGTCCTCTACTCCCTCAGATCAAAACTTGTTTCAGAACTTGAGCATCCCGGGGGTAATTAACATAGGAGAAAAACTCGTGCTCACCAGTCCCTGTGGAATAACTTCCCAATGCACAGGGATACACTGCACATATTGATCATCAAAGGACAAGCGGGCATGCCTCAGAATCGAAGCTATCACAGCTAAAAAAGCCTCTTGAAGCATCTTCAAGATGCATGTCCTTCATTTTGGATAAGAACACATTCCCATCTAGAACTAACTGAAGAACCAATTCTGTCCTTGCTGCAATCAGTGCAGAAGTCTGTTGAACACAAGGAAGTGCTATTGCTTTTCCTCTTTTTTGATGCTTTCAGTCTGTGGAAGTCTTTTGTCCACTGATCTTAAATCACAGAGAATGCAGGTTAAACATAAATTAACAACATTCTTTGGTTTTTATTCTCTCAGTCTGAGTCTTAAGCCACTTCTAAAATGCGTTCAGAATTTTACAGATTTCCATTTTGTATATTCCATTCTGATTCTTTCAGGCTTAATACATTCATCTCATTTCAAACATACATTCTTTTTCACCATCAAGTTTCAGCTCAAATCTGCTTAACTGGAGAGAAAACCTGATGGCTTTAAATTTCTTAATGAGTTACTCCAGAAGATGTGGGTGGCTCCTCTCAGATGATGAGCACTTTTGAGAGCTATTTGCCTGCCCTGAATGCATTGAACTGAGACAGTGGTTTAAAAACACAACTTTCAGTAGCTGCTCTAAGGTCTCAGACAAAGCGTGGAGAGCAGGGGCGCTGTCAGACTCAGCACCGATTAAAACATAAGAGTTGAAGCTGATGCTATCCTCACCTTCCCCAGTTTTCCCTCTGATGGTTATTGCCACTTTCAAGGCAGGGACATCAGATCTGGTTCTCATGAATCCACACCATGTTTAAACCAGTTTATTAACCTTTAACAGATATTAATTTCAACTGACTGTAATATACTGGCTGAAAACTGCAATGGTTTGAGAATCAATTGTGAACTGAATCAGACATCTCTGCCTTGGGGGCAGTAATGTGTCAGCAGAGGGGCAGGCATCCAGGGGCGGTCAAATTTGAGCCATCAGATTTTATTCTGCCACTTGGGGTCTATTAAAATTACTGGTTCTAATCCTAGCATAATTGGTGGGATTCACGCTGTCTTGGAAAAAATTCTTCATGCTTTTTACACGTCAGTTATGACAAGCACAGAGAGTTTCTTTATGGGAGTTCAGAACGCCCCTGAGAATTTCATGCTTGTATTGTATTTTCAGAAAATTTGAAATATTATCACACTTTATGCTACACTCTTCCCCTTTTATGAATGGAAAAGAATCTACAAACTTGCATGGACCAGGCCCTATATTGAAATCACATCTATTACTTATTACGTGCATTCTTTGTCTGCCTAATACACGGAAACTGATGGATGACAACTTCGAAAGGTTTGAGTCTTTTACTGATAGTGCTGCACAGCTATTTCTCACATGCTCGCTTTCATTTGTGTGAAGATGATTTTTTTTTTCCACAAATGTTTGGCCTATCTGCTGCTACTATATATAACGATGTACAGTTTAATTGCTGTCTGGTATGAAGTAATTTAACAACACATCTTGAAACATAGGAGGGATTTCTACTAATATAACCATAGAGGAAACATATCTTCTCACGTTTTGGGTATTCATCCTTCCTGTCCCCTCCCCAAACCAAGGATTTTAAATTATGGCCCAAATCTTTTCGGAATGTAAAGCAAAGGTTTTCTCAGCCAATTTTGGCTCTCAGTATTTCAAACCTCAAATAAACACAGATCAGAACATCTGCACCTGTTTCTTTCTTTAAAGACATCTTTTAATTCATGGCTACAGCTCACTGGTACCTGGGAAGTCCAACATACATAGTTGATACTTACAAATCAAACAATATCCTAATTAAACTGAGGAATGAATAATAAGCCCCAGAGCTAGTGCAGCACTCCTGATTACTATTCACATGTCAAGCACGTGTCCAGTATGACAGAGACTGTGATCTTTATAAAACCCATCCACTTCTGCCGTGTGTGTGTGTGTGTGTGTGTGTGTGTGTTTCTCTGTCTCTCAAAATGGCTGGCATAATCTGGCTGTCAGCGATGTGATCTCTTCCTTCCTGAAATAATTCAAATACATTTTCTGTATTTAAAATTTTCACCCCCAAGAAAGATCGTATAATTCTTACGAGTGTCCTGAGGCCAGTACACAAAAATACAAACTCATTCACATGACTACCAAGCCCATAGAATGAAAATTATTTAGAAGAAACAACAGCTCATTAACTTACACACAAGAACAAAATTCACAAGGTAAACCTACACAGTTTTTCACTGACCATAAGAAAGCAAGTCTTAAAAATCCACAGGATGCTGAAAGCTAATCTTTCAGTATGACCTGTGCTGCTACAAAAATAAAAAGCTAGCATCTACAAATAAGATTCCTCCGCCCTGAAATTAACATATTGAGTAATTTTATTGCCAATAATTTATTTAACACATGGATATCCTTAAGGTTTAGAAAAGATTATGAACTGGCTAAATCCACTGGATTTTTAATTTATCTTTCAGTGTCTTCACATATTAACAGATTTTCTTCCCATAAAAAAATCAGAAGGAGAAAAAAACCTGCCTAACAGTTGCAGCACACAAGCTTGGCATATTTGTGAAGTGATTCTAGGATATTCTTTACCATATGCTGACTTACCAGAAGTACTTTTCTATTTGGCTAAGGGATCATTTTAAAATGTCAAGTTAGAAATTGTGGAAGAGATAAGGCTAATAAAAAAACCTGTTCACCTAAGGATGTTAATTTAGGGATCCCATCCACAAAATTATCACTGATTTTGGATCTGGCTCTTAAAGAGCAAATATCTTGCTCCAAAATTTAGGGTTAGTATTTATTTTTAGCAAACTTGGAAGCATCATCTCTATAACTGGATCTGGTATGATTCATTGGAGAGGATTGTAGGGAAAAGTACAATTTGAAAGGACAGACTGTTAACATTTTCAACAGGGACAACCTGCAAAAAGCATACCAGATTTCCCTCTACAATGACTGGGAACTAGCCTGGTATAGATGGAATCAGTAACTACAGGAAAGGCTAAAAGAAAGGTACAGCAAGGGCCATAGAAAGAGCATGGAGGCAAGGAAGAAAATAAAATCAGCAGCTTTAGCTTCAGCTCCCTCATAGAAAGAGATAGGTTAGGTACAACAGACACTATCTTTATGGAATTACCCTTAATGCCAAAAGGGACACTTTTCACCTTTAGCTCTGTCATACTGGGCGCAAATTAAAAATTTCTGTAATCAAACTTCTGCGTTTGAACAACAATCAAAATTCCTCACTCATTTAAAAGAGAGCCGAAGCCTCAGATTGCCCTCAGGCAGGCACAATGTCTGCTCTCAGCCACCGGCAGTGACAGTGAGGGTACTCCTTGAATAAGGGGTGTCCCCTGCCCCAGCACGACTGGAACCTGGGAGAAAGGTGGTGAATGCCCTCCCCCCTCACTTCTCTACTTTGTGTCTACGATTTGTGAGCGGGCACAGGTTTCGGGAAGCTGGGCAAAGAACAGGAGATAGAGGGGGTACATGCAAAGGGGTTATGGATGAAGACTGAGAGCACAAAAGGGACTCCTGGATGCTGAAAGCAAAATGGAAAACGAAGAAAAGGCAACAGAGAGGCTAAGGGAAGCCAATACAAGACATTAAAAGATGGTGACAAATTGTGTGGAAGAGGAACCTGGAGGCGTTGTGGAGGACAGGGCAGTGGGGAGGGTTAAAATGGCAGCTGCCTTTGTGGGCGGCAGGTGAGTGAGCGCCTCACACACCCTGAACAGATGTCCGAAATGGATGCGCTTCGCACTAAAGCGTAACGCGGTTTGGAAGCAGGCAGCTTTCCATTCGTGGTCAGGTATTTAACTAAACAGCAAAAAACGAGTTGTGTGGAAGTGCACAGTTCGGTGGGGGAAGGGAGACGAGGCGTGAGACAAGTGCCCCGACTTCAACCCCCAGCCGGGCTGAGGCGGACCCCCCTGAAACGCCCCGATGTGCCCCTGATTGAGGGGCGGCTGCGACCACCCCGCCGGCTTGGGCGACAGAGCTGCCTCCCGAGGAAGCCTCCGGCCCCGCCTGGCCCTCCCGGGAGCCCCGGGAGCCCCGCCGCCACCCGCGCCCCTCGCCCGGCGCTGCCTGTGGAGCCATGTGCCGCCGGCAGCCGCTCCCCCAGCAGGCAGGCAAGTTCTCGGGCGAGGTGGGAACAGCCACGAATAGAGTTTATAAAAATACTTCAAAGCTGTCGCGGAGCGCTCTCACGGGAGCTAAAACGGGGAAGAGCTTCGAGGGCGGCGCGGGGGGATGTTCAG
>WEIT01029645.1:256542-293140 GCA_013389985.1 Dryoscopus gambensis | reverse complement strand
TATGTGGAGAGATCTTCTTCCAATGAGACTCTAACCTAATGGATGATGTGACTTTAAGCAGCTGAGATTTCATTTTTGATCAAAGAAAAGAAAAAAGGAAGCTAGAAAATTCCTAGGAAGCAAAAGAATATAATTCAGTTGTAAACTTATCCAATTGCTTGTAATCACTTGATGATAATTCCCATCCTAAAGCATTTTANGGTAAGGACCTAACGGGAAAAGGGAGTGGTTGCATTTCCTTATGGGATTTGCCTGTGTCAGAAAAGAGATGTAATGGGTTTTATGGGGAATAGAGCCCAACTCACATCTTTCCTGATATTTGAAGCTCTAATTTGTGATTTGGCTTGGTATGTTATTCCTTGTGTCATCAGCAACAGTCTTTTTCTCACTGTATTTTTATCTTTATCAAAAGACCCCGTGTGAGTGTTTGAGGGAATTATCTTTCTACTCCTCTACAGCAATAATACTTAGATTGCTTCTTCTCTGCTCTTGAGTAGTACTCCACTGCTCACTTTTGCTCTAAGTTGTTTGATAAATTCTATGATATGATAATATTTCTGCACTTTATTGAAGAGTATTTTATCCTTTTCTGATGCCAAATGAACTGTAGCTAGGATTCTGCACATTCCTACTTGAGTTTTTAGCAAGGATGTCTATGGAAAATGTTTGGAAAAAGCCTCATAGCCACTGCCAAAATGAGTATTTTTCAAAACATGTTCTGCATAGCCAGGAAACTATACACATTTTTCTGTGTGTCAGTTTTGGGGGGGTTTTGACACCTTCTCAAGCAGATATTTGACACTTTAAATCAAACTCTGCTAGGTCGTGATGGACATCAAATTTCTAGTACCTAGAGGAATCTGTTACCCACTTAATGTTTTTTGCCTGTTTGATTTTGTTACTGCCTTTTTTTTTTTCTGAAGGAAATAGAATTCGTTTCCTGAGTCCTGACATACAATTTGGGTTTGAATACTTCGTTTTAATGAAGGGAGATGCTGTAGGTAAAATAATTAAATTCTCTGGATAATAATTTTTTAGAAGAGGCAGAAATATTGTCAACAACATATAGAAGAGTTATAACAGATTTCTGCATTCTTTATTCTCATATATATTGATTGTTTCTCATCCTCTTAAAGAGGGTATCACATAATTCATGTCGTTCTTCTTGTAAGATTAATGGGGGCCATTTTTTTGTGGAATTCAAACCCAAAAGTTTGAACCCAAAAGCCAGGCCCTTCTCTGTGTGCAGCAGAAGGAGAAGCAATGGATCTCTCTTTGATCTTGCATGGGGAAACACTCTGTGAATACTGACATTTGTCTATCCATAGTGAACACTGTCAGATCTGGATCTATGGAAGATGGATAAGGTAGTTGGTTAATAACCCCACTAAAACATTTATATTACATTAGCAGTGATAGAGTTGTGTGTGGCTGTTAGCATTTGCCAATTTTACAAGGGAGAGAAGCATCTTTAGGAAATTGAAGAACTTTCCTCAGTAGAATGAAGACTGTTAAACCCCTTTCACCTACGAATGTCTTTTTAAACAACCAGTAAAATGCAAATTTAAAGGCAGTTGAAGCTTGAAGCTCAAAATGTCAGTGAAATTTTGAACCTCTGCTACGATAAAATTGTCCTGTAACCAAAAAGAAAGATGACAATGTCAGTCATATAATTTAATCAGACTATGATAAAAGTCAACTTCTGCCTCTTTCAGATTCTCTCTAAAGGTTTTGATGATGCCTAGATGTTATCAAGGGACAGGCACTCACAGAGTAATGCAGACAGCTCCCTCTCCATCATCAAGACCACTAATACTTTTGGTGTTGGTGTGCAGGGATGCCTTAATAGCCACAGAAATTTCACCTAATTTTCACATTCTTCTATAAGAAATGTGTCGTTTTAGAGGTTGCATTTTACTGACAGAATTCATACAGTTTGATTATTTTTTGCTCTACCCACTGGCTAGCACAGCTGATACTGGACTATACAAATTGTTTGTACTTATATATCTAGGAAAACAGAGGCAATACCTGTAAGTACAAGTAATATGTGTTATTAAACCAACTGGTTTAATTGATTTCCAATTAATATGCTCAGAAAGTGTAGCTAGGTGTACAGTCTTCCTGACTTCAGGGTTTGTGCATCCAGAAGTACCTGCTTTCTTCACTTTTTTCTTTAATTAAAAACCTATCCACGGACTTTGCCTTATCTTTGTACCAAAATGTCTTCATTTCACATGTCTGGGTTTTATCACATTTAGGATATCAATGTATAATTTGTTAGCAGGAGATGCATCACAAAGTGACTTTTCAGGTTGAGTCAACTACAAGCCATATTTGGGTCAGACACGATTTTTTTGTATGTCACAAGAAAAGCAACTTCTTCCTACAGAGTTTGAAATTCTGCTAAGGGAGGCAAGGTGATGTGGTTTTTAATTAGTTGGACTTTTAACAAGTGGACCAATATTGTAACACAGACATGTGAAGCAGATGAAGGCCTCAGTGTGGCAATCACAGCCTCAAAATACTCTTGCAGATCCACTGCACATTTCATGTACAAAAGGAGCCCAGTTTCTCCTCTTGGAGCAGCTGAGCACACTTCTTGTGCCAGACAATACTTGTAAGAGATTAGTAGTGTTTGAGTGTAGTTGTTATTTAGTTATAAGATAGATCCGGCTTTTTGCTTTGTGTTTCTTAACTTCCCTAACTTTGCTCTTTCTTGGCTTATTCATTTGAGCCTTACTTGCAGGCTGACAATTTGGGGGGATAGAGTGAGTTCATGCATATAAGATCATTTTTTTTCCATTATTCTCCTGTGCAAAATCTCTTTTACTGCTACAATAGAATTGCTTGTTCTTCTCTTTTCAAAACTGGAGAGGAAGAATAAGAATGAATGGCCTGAGCCAGTCAAAAACTGTGTCGTGAGAGGTTCAGATGGGACATTAGGAAAATGCTCTTCACTATAATGTTGGTGGGTCACCAGAAGAGGTTACTGAGAGAGGTGGTGGAATCTTGCCCCTTGGAGGATTTCTAAGTTCAGCTACCAAAAAAGCCTTGGGTAACCACAGCTGACCTGCTATAGTGGTGCTTATGGTCCTCCTCAGAGAAGAGAGTTGGACTAAATGATCTCCACAGGGTTCCTCAGGGCCAAAGCTCTTTGCTTTAACCAGTATAAACATCAGGGGGTTTGCTGCTGTGAGGCTTAACCTTGTAAAAGATAAATAAAGTAATATCAAAGCAGGTTGACACAAAATGTGCAGAGGTTTAGAGAAAGTGATAATTCAGGCCTAAGAACAGGTTAATTTACCAATAAAGGACAAGTGCTATGTTCTCCTGAAGGATAAAATACTGATGACTTACTTCTCTTGGACTGTTCCCTTACTGCTGATTTTCGAAGGGCTGTCAATGGAGTACATTACTTATCTGATACTGATAGTCTATCTAGGCCCCTTATTCTACTCTATCTTTTTATGATAAGCCTATTTCCTTTACCGTATTTAACTTTGAATTTTGATCACTTTGTTTACTTTTTTATTTATGGGTACAGAAAAGTGACCTCATACTCATGAAGCTCATTAACTGTGAAACTCTCCGGAATTACAGGTTGTTCTGGCTGATGTATCAGTAAAGTTTGAATTGTCTCCTTTATCAGCCTGGAGCTTGTGTAATTGTGTTGACCAAAACTTCAATCTCTAAATAAAATTTAATCAGGAAATAAAATCAAGAAGCTACTGAGGTCTGTTTCACATCAGACACGAATTTTAAAGAGATGTTCATTGAGATTGTTTTGCTTATCTTAACTTTGAGGATAAAACATGCTTGGAAGACATTTAAATTTTCATGGAATCATAGAATAATTTGAGTTAAAAGGGACCTTAAAGATCATCCGCGATCTGTTTTTGTGGAGGTTTGGAAAATTAAGTTGCAGTTCTTTTGCTTTAAACTTATTTCCCTATTAAAACTGTGCAGTGGTTGTGGCACTAATTAGATTGGTCCTGCATGGGATATCCAGACTTGTTGCATGTAGACTTGTTGATTTTCCCACTAGAGGGCATTATGCATTAAGTGCAAGTTAATTTATAGCTTGACTATAATTGCACATGCAAAAGATTTTAAAAATAAGAAATTATCTGTTGTGTTTTCTCTTAGTCTGTGCTTAGAACTGTGGCTTAAAAATCACTTGACCTACTTCTACCTAGCAGCAACCCAATCCATCCTTAATGCATCAAATATGGATTTACTCAAAGCAATAAAGGAAGCCAGCCATGGCAACAGTATCTGATCATGGTGCAATGTGCTTTTTAGAATAAAACTTGTCCAACCATTTCTTCACTTCCCATTTAAAGAGTGACTTCAATGCTGCAAATTACTTCCTTTCTGGCTGCATGGCTTCAACTGAAGTGATAGGAAGTGTCCTAAGTAGAGGTGCAGTGCTGAAGATTGCTTTTAAATAAAGAGCCCCACATCAGCTTTTTTTAATTTAGTAGCTAATTGGGGATAGGTAATCGGAATAATTTATCACTTCGAGTTTAAATATAGAGATGCTGTTGTTTCCTCCACCCAGATGAAGTGAACTATTAGCAATCCCCTTACAAAATTATGTGGTGCATGAGAGTGAGGCTTCTAGAACCTAGGGTCCCAACCACTGAAGCACCATGTGAAGTGGAGCAGAAGTCCAATATCTTCAGAAGAACTGATCAGGTATGTGTTATCCAGGGCACACTTCCCTCTATTCCATATTCTGAGCTGTGTTTTTCCTTTGTTCTTTATGTAGAACGTAAGAGGCTCCAGGCTGGAAAGGGGTAATCCAATATTACAACATTTCACTGTAAGAGGGGTGTAGAATACGAGCTGGAGGAACCAGTTCAGTTAGCCTGGGCCAATAATGGAGAAGCATCCAAGGACAAGAAATCAAGTAAATATTAGCTTAGTATTAAAAAGGTCTTTTAAATCCTCATGCTGTTGCAACACATAACAGAAAAGTAGAACTTGATCTTAAGATTGTTTCTGAATTGGCTTTTATGAAGAGGACATATCAATGCCACCTGGAGAAACTTACCAAAACATTGCCACGAATTCAGGCTGTTAAACTGTTTGTGTTTTCTGTTTAAAACTTTAATTTACTTATGCGACGCCCTGAGCTTCAACAAACTATAATTTTAATTGTCCTGTGCAGTGCATGGCTGTAGATAATGCAGTGTATGATTCCTTGACATAGAAATGTTTATTTGCCTGTTATGGTCTGTGGGATTCAATCCTTTTGTAACCCTGCTATGAGAAATACCTCATCAAAGCTGCCTCAACCAAATTGTTCAAGAACCTACAAACTGCAAATATGAACTAGGATCCACTGAATTAGAGCAGCTGGTTTCCTCTTGTCACTTGAGATGAAGAGAGTGAATGTAGCTTTTAGTTGATTAGTAATATTAGAAATTAGTAGGCATTAATTATTGTTAATTATATTCTTGGTTAATTTTAATGAACGCACATATTTCATTACTAGGATCCAAAACTTGAGTTTCACAAATGGTATGAAATCTTATTGCTAATTAACAGATTTTCATATGAAAAGGTTAGTGACAAGAATTTCCTTTATTATTTAGCCAATGGTGAACACTTACTGAAAATCAACATCCAAGTCCTGGTATTTGAAGCATGTATTCCACACTGTGATCTTAATGGTTGTGCCCCAAGCCCCCAAGGGATTTTAATACCCCCAGTTGTTCAAGAACATACAGCAGAGATGAGCAAGCATGTTAGAAAAATGGATATTTGGAGGCATGTGTTTTGTTTCTGTTCATAAAAAGGCTGAATTACTACGGACAAAGGGATTATGAAACACCCATTCACCAGCCAGTGCATTAAATGAATGTGTAAAACATTGATTACAAATCACCACAGTGCTCAGCAGCAGCCCAGCCCAGTTCTGCTCTGACATTGCAGCGTCGGCCCCGAGCAGGGAGCGCCAGCCTGCGTCACTTCCCACAGGCGAAATCCGCGGCCATCGATGGGAGAGCAGTGCTCTCTGTGAACTCTGCAGTCACTGTTTGCTGCTCTGCAAACTGCAGCCTGCCCTGTTCACAGGGAGCTGCACAAACATTATTAACAAATCTGTGATTTATAACGCAGCTCTTTCTTTTGAGGCACCAAGCTGGCACGGGCCATCAGACCTAGTCCATAACCAGCACTCAGGTGTTTAATTACTGAACTCCAGGCAAGGTTTACCTGTGATTCCTCATTGAAATGGGTCTGTCTTTCCAGGGGCTCAAAATTACTTTTTGAATCTCCACTTGATTGATCACTTCTATAACAACTTGATTTCCTGGTGACCTACGGGGCCTTCTGTTGGATCTGAAATGACTAATTACCATAGAGTTCTTCTAAAACACCCACATTTTTTTAATATTGTTATAAAGTTTATATGAAACATTAGATGGTGAGGAGTGGCAATGTCCTGAAGAAGAAAATAGATCTTATTTAGGAGCGGCTTTTTTTATGATCTTCACACTCTGAAATGAACACAGATGTTTTCATGTATCTGCAATACAGTCCTGGCTGTAGTTGTGACCAAGAAAGTGCCAATTTCTTAATCTTTTTCAGCAAATTAAAAAAAAAAAATTAAGCAAGTAAGTAAAGCACATTTAAGCACAGCCAGGAAGTCGTGGGTCTATTTTAGTAATTGTGAAGAAGGTGGCTCATCCTCAGAGGATGTTATTAAATTCCAAATGTCAGAATAAAAAAAGAAAAGGCAGTACCTGCCTGTTTGTAGTTGGACTTAGCCAGTGAAAGCAGGCTCCAGAAATGTTCTGGGGAGGTATTCCTCTGCCAAGCTCCCTCCTCCACATGAATGAATAAATGCAGCTGCAGCACGAAACCCCAAACATTTACATCGTAAACATCTGCAGAGCTGGAGAGGTCTTTGCTTTGGCACTCACTTCTTTCTGAAGCAGTGAAATCTCTGAGAAGACTGTCCTTGTCCCCAAAATTCAGATGTGCCCAAAAAGGGGCACAGAGAGGCCCCTGCAAAGAGGGAAAAGTCAGGAGTGGACTATCTAGTACACAGGATAAAAAGTTGTTCAGACAACGTACAGCAGGAGTTACCATTTATTTATTTTAGGCACCAGCCTTCTAAATAATTGGAACAATTTCAGAGGCTACCATGGGGTATTAACTTGAAAATTATGACTTTTTGGTGTCTGTAAGCTTCATTCCATCTGTTCTCTCTGGCCCATGTTTATGCTGCTGGTATCTGACTGGTTGCTCCCACTACACAGGAGTGACACTTGGCCTGGAACATGCTTAAATGGAGTATTTTTTTGTCTGCTTGAGTCTACACATGGGGAAAAAATCCCAAAGTTCTATTTTTTCTCATACTGGCATTTTAGAAAATATCTATTTAATTGACATTTTTCGTAGAAGATTTCTATACAAGATAAATGTATGGAAAGTGTAAATTAGAAAATTGCAATTGTAGTGTATTAAGCAAATAATTATGTTATTTGAAAGATAGCCATATAATTTTCTTTTATTCTTTTAGAATGGCAGTTGAATTTCAACAGTGTAATATGTCCTAGGAATAAGGATTTTTTGTGGCTTAACTTAGGCAGCAGAGCACACAGTAATGGCCACGAATTTGGCAGAGGACGTTGTTTGCTTTCACCACTGTGTGATTCATCAGAGCTCTTGCTCGATGGTGGTCACAGAGCAGTGCAGGGCTGCCAAAGGCATCAGCAACCTTGGATACCTTTCCACTATAAATTTTAGGGACACAAAAAAGCTGTGGCAGGTCTAATAGAGAGCCCACCTGGGGAGCATCACCCTGGGTTTGTGCAACCGTGAAGCTTCATTGTGCAGAGTTAATAGCTGAGATCTTGGAAGCATCAGAGAGGCATCAGTACAGCGTCACACCTGAGCTAAAAAGCCCAACTCCTCTGCAAGGCTAAATAGGCTCAAGAGACAGAGCAGCAGCTCTGGTGTCTGTCTGAACAGAGGCTCTTGCAGTTGTTGGTTTCTGCAAAGGCTTTTCAATAACAAAGTGAAAAACCTACTGCTCTTCAGCATTTAATGATGAGTACACCTGCACTGCTGCCTCCTTGAGCTGGTTTAGCTGCCTCTAGATTGGAGGTGAGGGTGCCTTTTCTGTTTCATTCTGTAAATGTGTGTGAAGGAAGCCCTGGCATTGCAGTCTAGCTGGCTGTGCGAGCCACCAGGAGCTTAGGCTGAAAAAGCAGGAGAGTTTGCTTCCGGGCGTTGGAGAACAGGGAACCATAACACCACCCACTCCCTGGGATGCACCTTGGTTCAGGACTTTACTGGTGCAGCTGTAGCTGGACATGTCCTCCTGGTGGAGCTCTGCTAGGTGAAATGATGTCTTCCTGTCAAAAATGGCACTTGAGAGCCACACATGGAAAGTGCTGCATGGGAACCGCACAATGTTATTCCTCATTAGGAGGGAAACCATAACCATTGTTGCTATTCCCTGCGGAACTCAGGCCACACCACTCCCACCGAAGTCCGTGTTCTTTGGAGTCCCAGAAGAGGTTTAAGTTCTGTGATCAGGCTAATTTAATAGGAGAGGTTAATTATTTGATACCACAGGAAAAAAAATAGAATTACTGACTTTTGCATCCTTTCCAAATCTGACATTTCCAAGCAGGTCTGTAATGGCAGTCTCAAAGGACCTGTACAGTCCCCAGCACAGCCAAAGGATAACCTGTTGCTAAGCAACCAATATAAGTGTGCTGCTCAACATTTATTTCATTTGGAGAGGAACGTATTCTTTAAGTACTTCATCTTAGCTCCTAAGCACAAAGAGTTTTCCATTTGTTTTTCTGTAGCTGTGCACATGCGTAAAACAGCCAATTTGCACAACCAAACGTGCAGTGCCAAGAACAGGTGCCAGAGAGCAATGTGCAAAATGGAAGGTATAAAAAACTGACACGAGTACTTTAGCTCTTTCTAACATCAGCATCCTGGATTTGCCTCTTTGTGTCTTTGTTCATCCTACTTGAAAATGGTCTGCCTCGGAGCATGGATGTGGCAGAGCTCTCTGCGGAGCTTACCAGTGTTTGTTGATGCAGCTTCTTTTGAAGATGTCAGTGTTTTCCCACTGATACAAGGAAATACTTTTCACCCTGATAAACCAAGGCCAGAACTGGACAACAAATTTCCATCCTGAAGACTCCAAATCTCAGATTCCGCACTTGTTTCAGAAAAGCAGCTAAATAGCTTCAGAAAAGAGCACTTAATGCCCTGCAATAAACAACATTTTCACTTTAGTGCTTGTCCCTACAGTGAAATAGAACTCTACAGATCTGCTAGGCTTGTGTGTGTGTATCTGCAATCAGCCTTGGCTGGATAGTCTACAGCTAGATTGTCCTTGAAAGAGCTGTTAGTCATGTTTTCCAGTTTTAGAGTAGGTTGCGTGCCTGCATAGCCGAAGAGCTTTTTGTTCCCAGCCAGTGAATGTCTTTGCAATGGAACATGTTGGATATAGACAGGTGTCTCACTGCCCTTTGATCAAGGGACACGGATCCACATTTTGCCTTCAACTGGTGTGGTTTCCAAACGATGTGTTTTGTTAAATGAAACGCAGCGTGGGAGTACTACAGTGTTTGCAAGCTAAGCTGTGTCTTGGGAGCAGTAACTAACAACTACGGCTTTTTTTAGAGCTGAGGAAAATTAAGCTCAGTGTTGAAGAAATGCAGCTGAGCTCTGCATGGAATCCTGCAGCTTTGGTGACTGAAGAATCTTGGTGTCTTAGACTATTGAGGTGCGCAAATCTCTCCCTGCCCCTCTCCTTCGCTTCACTCTGCTTTCTGTGCTTAAGCAGGGAATTGTCTTCCAGACATCTCTTTATTGGAGGACTGGCTTTAAGTGTTTGCCTCCCGTCTGTGGATTCACGACGCACAGTTCCCAGAGCTGAATCAATACTTCTTTCTTCTGTCAGCTGCAGTCCATGCAGGAGCACTGCTGTCAACAGGCTGACACTGCAGTGCCACATCACACAGCGTGGCTGTCACATTTGGGAGCAGGAGAGCAAATTTGCTGCTCAACCTGGCAGCCTGGTCATGAAGAGATTGATTTTGGTTTTGAGACAGAAATAATTGCTATTTTCAATCCCAGAGTTTTGATCTGTTAAAGTAAATTGTTGGCTGTCTTGCTTTATTTGGGGAATACTTTCCCAAAACTGCTGCTTCCTATTTCTTTTGAACATCAGTCTTCAGTGACCTCTTGCTGCAGAGAAGTACCAGATCAACCAACCAACCTCGGCACAAGAACTTGACATTAAAAATAACTCTTAAGAAAGTTATCTGACCAAATCCAAAGCAGACTTGCTTAATGAGTGAACAAGTACAGAAATACAAGAGTCGGGGTTTTTTTGTCAAGCCCAAATAAAATAGGGAAGTCAGGAAAAGGATAAAACAAAAAGGGCCACTTACATTTCAAGATGCTTGATTTCAAGTTGCAAGATTCACAACAGCATTTCATTTTGGCCAAAAAATCAGCATTTTTCACAAAAAATCAGGGAATGGTTAACAAACACAAGAGGATGTTGTGTGAGTAACATATACTGAAATAAAACTACAGGGGGAATAAATTACAGACAAAAATACAGCACAAATAAAGAGCAAGGGTATCTTGAGCAAAGAAGTGTAATTCTAAATTGAGTAAAGGGCAAAAGATGAGATGTAGTTTCACAGGAAATCTGAAATAACTCCAGTTAAGCTTAACTTAGGATGCAGAAACTGTTATATTTGAAATACATCTATGTATTGCTGTATAATTGAGGCATCTTGAGAGGCTGTAAGCACCATTATGCAGTAGCTTGAGTAAATATCCTGAGTGAACCAGTGATGAGGAGGGGGAATATAAAATGCAGAGCACAGATTTGGCTACAGTTCAATATTCTGGAGGGGGTTTAATATAACTTTAAAGAAAATGCGAGACAAAGAAGAGAATAGATGAGGATGTGTGACTCTGCCAAGGGTATATTATATGCCCTCTACAAATTATTTCACAACCTGAGATGGAGAAAGGAGGAAATTCAAGTCAGCATTTTTAATACATTTATTCTAACTCAATTTTATTGAATTATTTTCGACATTTTAGGTTCTGTGTGAAATAAATCCCTTCATAGGGCCAATATAAACAAGTATTTTCCCTTTGCCCTCGGTTAGCTGCAGTTTATGCATTAACAGGCACTTTCTGCTCGAAGTCTTTGTTCTTCTGGAGAGCCACCCCTCTGGAATTGGGCTCCCTGGTTGGCCACTGTACCTCGTGCTCCTGGTAGGACAGCAGGTGGATCTGGACAGCAGCCAAAGTGAATAACCTGTGACCCAGGCACAGGAAGGAACGCAGCACTGACACAGAAAACATTAGCATTGAAGGAGTATTTCTCCTCTGGCACTTCAAAAATGAAAATTGATATTCATAGCCACATTCTACCTAAGGAATGGCCCGACTTAAAAAAGGTAATAAGAGTTTAGATATTCAGTGCCTTATGTTATCAGCAACCATTTCTACCAATGTGATTTTTGAAAGAAAAATGAAGGAAGGGTTCTGTGGTAAATATCACTAGGTTTTGTCTAATTTGGTTCTTTTTTTTCCAGCTGTAAAATATTTGTATTGCATTATTTGCAAAGCAAGAGTCCCAGTCAGAAAGGGATGTAAAACTGGACTCTGTTCCCCACTTTTTATTTTTTCTGAAGCAATTCTTGGGTTTTTTGAGACCCAAAGTTTTCAGATGAAAAGGTATAAATTTCACTTTCCTGATAAAAATAGAGCTGTTCTCTTCCTAAATGGTATTCACTTTTGCTTTAAATAAAATAAATAATCAAATATTAGGCAAGATTAATGTTAACTAAGACAAATTCATTCCCATCTTACACCCAGAGGCATGAAAGTCATTAACTTCAATGGAAGTGGGGTCACTCTAAGTACAGCTAATTGATGATGATAATTTTACTAATACCTGTTATTTTTTCATTTACTGGAAAGAAGTAGCCTACTGTATTTAAAATAGAAAATCTCAGTTGTCAGAATACTGAAGCTATAAGGTTAAATAATCATAATAATAATTATTATTATTATTAGAGGAGGAAGAGGAGGAGGAGGAGGAGGAGTATTCAGTGGCATAAATTGATTCTTGTCCACAATAATTTTCATGATCCTGTGAAATGTATTTGAGAATGAAAAATGTCATTTAAGTTTTAATGTAATAATTCTGAAAGGGTTTCACATCTAGTAGCTCTGTGTTTCTGTGATTTTAAGCAGCTGGGAAACATAAACAGCATATTAGAAAAAAAAGTTATGAGAAAACCTGACATTAAAAACATACATAGGATTACTTCTTCATCAGTCGTGAAAGATAACATCATTATGCATAAAACCTCCTGGAAAGGAATGCTTGTTTCCTTGTTTATCTAGGAAGATGTTTATAAATATCTATTTGAACTTCCTATTTGTAATAATAAGAGCTCGTGATGAAAAACACATACATTGGATAATGCAGGTGAAGATACAGATACCTTTAGAATAATTATGTCTGTTTAAAATGGACAGGACTTAAAATATCCAGACTACAAAGGTCACTTTTGCTTGTTTGAGATTTTGTTGTCTTTTTTTGTGCAATAACTTCATTAAAACACCTATAAATTCCTTAATTCTGATTTTATATGGTTTTTTACATGTTTTAAAATATTTTTGTCTGTATGTACTTTAAAAGGGCAATAAATTCACTAAGAGAAAATTACTCCAAGAATTCCTTGATGTTCACAGACGTACATCAAGACTAAATTGATGAATGTTAGACATTGTGAGCCAGCATTGCATTTCTTTAAACACAGCTAAAGAGGCAAATACCAGATTTTTAAAATTTAATTTCCAACTGCTAGGTTTTTTTGCCTCTGTTCTGAGCGATTCAATGGTTTATTAATGGGCTCAGAGTACAAAACAACTCTCAGAATTCCCTGGAGTCCTCTGGGAATTCAAGCCATTAACACAGATCTCTCCATTTCATGCAAGGAAAACCAATGAGGCATCTTAACATGCACACATTTAGTCAGTGCTAAACTTCCCTTTCTTGTTTCCAGCTTTGTAAATGCTGGACCTTCAACCAAGAAAATTCTATTGTCACAATACTGATTTAACAGCCTAGGAAACTATCACAAGTATAAAAAGTCACAGAAAAAGCAGATAAGGACTGTCAATACCTACAGCTAATAGCTGAGGGGAAGAAAGAATAAAATAAGTTCAAACCCAGACCAGTGAGTTTCTCTGTTGCCTATGTGCTCCTTCAGTACCCATTTGAGGTACTCGTTTTCTGCTCAGCTTACAACTGCAATCAGCATGGATCTAGTTTAAAGTTCTCCTTGGTTGTCACTCATTAAATTTTCCCCAAATTTCAATATTTTTATATATGTATACATTTAAATAAAATCTACATAGCTGCATAGTGAAACAGAGCACACAGCCCCAGTGACTGCATGTCTGGCTGAGGTCAGGAGGTTTGGCTCTGCAGCACACCCACATTAGGAAAGCTCACAGTGGCACTGAGTGATGATTTGGTATCACAGGAAACTCAGGACTGTATCCAAACTGTTAAACTTCAGTGAAAGAAATGCCTGCTCTTACTTAGTTTCCTTTCAAATGTTTCTTTTTTGGAGAAATGGGAATTCTGAGCATTGTTTTCACTCAGAGATTTCAAGAGTTCATTCCTTTCTAATTGATAATTCATGAAAGTAAAAGGAAATCAGCTTCCTATGTAGGTTTTGCGTTTTTTGCATGACCAATTCTGAATCTCTCTGGAAGAATCAATGAGCATCTAAGCTTATCCTTTTGAGCTTCTCTTGCCTGTTTAAATATTAATAGACAAGAGGCTGACCTTCACTCCTGCTGCTGAATCATGGAAGCTGCAAAGTGGAATCAATGCATCTTTGTGCTAATGATTAACTGATCACAGATTGGAAAGTTGTCAGCTCAACTTTCACACTACCAGATGCTTAATTTAATATTTTCTGTGACAAAATTATTTCAGTTAGAACCTCGATGTAGTAAGCAACTTTAAGCATTTTTAAAGCAGTTGTTTAAAAATGTTGTTGAACTGGGAACTAAAATTCCAACTCTACAAACACCATTAGTCCAGTCCAGCTACACTTAAGCACTTCTGCTGAAGTCAGTGAGGCTGCTCTGGCTCAAAGCTGAACAAGTGTCAGTGTTTCTCCTGAATGAGGTATTTTTGTAAGAACTGCAATTATTATTATTATTATTGTTATTGTTATTGTTATTGTTATTGCTACTACTGAAGAGAGCTAACTAGGACTGGTTAGTGCTACTAATTTCTCTTTAATTCTTTACTTCTTTTCTTTCCTCCACAGAGATATGGATATGGTGGATGGGTGCAGCTGGATCATCACTGCAAGGTTTGGGCTGTTCGGTGCTCAGAGCTGATCTCGTGTTGTCATCAGGAACACAAACTCACAGTAGATTTATTAAGAAGCAATTAAAGTGGCAATAGGATTGGCTCTGTCTTTGATACAGATTTCTCTAGAGGTCTTTTCTATGAAGTAGTATCAGTCCAAGTCCTAATACCCCTCATCAGAACCTTTTGCCTGAAAGATGAAACTCGCACTCTCTTGTATGAACCAGCATCCATTCTTCTTCACCATCTCATTTTAACACTTGGAATGGATAGCTCTGAGAATTTCTTTTCAGTAAGATAGGTCAGGCTAAAGCAGATTACATGTAGATTTGCTTTTAGTTAAATGCAGTCATCTGTATGAGAGGTGAACCCAAAGGGAACTGGTATTTTCATAAACAAGACCAAGCCATCTGTGGAACCAAAGCGTGGATGGCAGAGCTTTTGGGATACACTGCAGCTGAGGAAGGAGACAATGATTGGACACATTTCCAGCAATTTTGTTACAGGTCTGATGCTAAAATTCTGTGCTAAAAACAGTTTGCAGAGGAACTTTGTGGCAAGTCAAAAACGGCCTTACACTCTCTGCAGAGAATTCCATCTGGCCTACTTCCGTCTGGAAATTTTGCATGACAAAAAGTGCATGGCAAAATAAAATCCTGTTCAGACGTGGAGCTGGGGATGTTAACTCTCAGGACTGAAAAAACCCAAAGGCTTCCCCTATCATCCTGTTAAGAAGCATCAGGGTCAATCAGGAACAAAATAATTTCGTGCATGTTTAAAAAGTGCAATTGGGGATGTGTCTGAGCAGTTTAGTGATGAGAGAATTTTAAATGCAGTTTGCTGAACCTTAATTTTCACATAAATCAATTAAAACATTAAATATTGGATAATTTTTAGAATAGGATAGAGAAATGTAGAATAGAATGGAATACTAAAGTCCATGTGACCTATTCATATGTGATGTAGTGCTCGGTTCTACTCTGCCTTTTTCTCACACCCCAAAAAATGTTTTGTTTATTGAACAACCTGCATCAATGTATTTTTTTTCTTAATGTATTTGAGTGTATGGCTACAGTAAACCTTTCTGTCAGGTTGGAAAACAAATTTTACACATACATACCCAAAGGGAAAATTTAGCACAGATTTAATTAGAGCATTGTTTTGAGGTCACAATTTGGTTTGAGGATACACTTGGATTAAGGTACCCAATATCTTTTCCAAAAAATGTTTTGTTTATTGAACAACCTGCATCAATGTATTTTTTTTCTTAATGTATTTGAGTGTATGGCTACAGTAAACCTTTCTGTCAGGTTGGAAAACAAATTTTACAAGAACCTGGTATTTCACAGGCATCAGGACGCTGTAGTTGTAATATTTCAAGTAATTTTCACAGCCTGTGATACAGCTAACAAGTAACTTGACAGTTTGCCAAGGCAACACACTTAGATTTGTTGAGGAGGGCTTTAAAATATTCATTAGGGCAGTATATTTGTGAATGATGTATGAAGTTAATAGCAAATTCAAGGTTAAGAAGAGTTTGAGTTCTCAGAAGAAGGGGACAGAAACCCCCCTGGTTGAACATACTAGGAGTAAATATTCTTATTTAACAGGTTCTTTTCTTTAGAAAAATTGACAGAATCCTAAATAAGACCAATTTTGTGAGGAAAAATAAAGTGGCCTTTGGAGAGAGAGAGAGAACTCCCTTTCTTGCAGAGCCCGAAGGCTGCCTTGCCCTTAGCTCCTGTTTGCTGGGAAGGTGAAGGAGTAGCTGCGGTGTTTTCTCGTGTGGTTTTCAGTGTTTAACTGCAGATGGGATGTGTTCTCTGCCCAGTGCATCTGCTGCACGGCTGCCCTTACCCACCCCAGTGCACAGCACCAGGGGGGTCTTCTGACTTTCCAGTTACCCCTACAGTAGATTAAAACAGCCAGGAAATATTTGGGGCTTGCAGGCGTTGGTGAATTGCATCTCCTCCATTTGTGCCAGCAGAAATCCTGCTGTGTCTGACTGCACAAGTCTGTAGCAGCTTGTGGGCACCCCTCACTGAAACAGACAATTTGCTTAATGTGGTGACACTGTGCCTACTCATCCTCTCTGAACAATTCACACATCAGCCAAACATGAAATTTTTAAACTGTCCATGCTGATAAAGGAACAGTATTAAATTTCATGACTGTGGTAACATTCTGAACTTCCTAAGTCTGGGAATTGGTGGCATATGAGAAAGGTTTTACACTAATTCAGGTCATGGGCTTATACTGTGTTTAAAGTTTTGTTTGGGATTTTTTTCCCAAATTCTTCAATATTCTTTTTCTTCCCAAGGAGAAAGTGTAATCTGAAGACAACACAATAGGTGTCCTTTTGGCTCAGTATCACTGGTGATAAGAAATAACTGGGCTGAAATTAACTGAGTTGCACAATTATTTCTGTAGTTACTGGAATCACTATGGTGCTATTGACTTTAAAAGAACACATACATACCCAAAGGGAAAATTTAGCACAGATTTAATTAGAGCATTGTTTTGAGGTCACAACTTGGTTTGAGGATAAACTTGGATTAAGGTACCCAATATCTTTTCCAAATAGAGTGATGTACATTGCAAAAGAAAGGGGATTTTTTTTATTATTCTGAAGAATTACATCTGAACTATAAATGACTGTTTTATTCATGTCTATTTTAAAAATAGTTTTTGTTTAAAAATACCTACTGAATAAAAATAAAAGATGAAAAATTTGCCACTGAATTTCTGTAAGGAGCACAATATACTCAAGAGACTATAAATTAGCAGGTACTACTTTGCCACATTTATAATATATGAAAATGTCATTTCACAGGGACAGGCAAAGATGATGAAGGATGGAAAGGTTTTTAGAGTTATTCAAGAGAACTGCTGGGATCCAGAAGCACGGATTAAAGAGATGGACCAGTCAGGTACCTCCAAGAAGGAATTCAAATCATTGTGCCTCATTTAGAATAACAACTTCTCTGCCAGTGCATCTGAAAGTGCTCAACAACTATAGCAAAAAAAAAGGGTTTAGCATACTGATTTACTAGTTTAAATCTGTCGAAATTCATTGGAAATTGATATGTTTTATACTCAGATGGAACTTGTTCCCATAACTTTCCTCATTCTCAGTAGCAATTTATTCCCCACGTGAATTCATTAATTTTGGTGGGATTTAAGGCAGTAAGGAACTCATTGACATAAGTAAGGATGACTGACCATGGACTTGAAAAGGCACTATACATTGCAGCTATAAAAATGATTCCCATAAAGGGGGAAGCCCTTTCATTTTTGTTCCAAATGTTAAAAATATTCTTATTACACATTGGATTTCTTGTATGTCTATTTCCTTTCCTAATACATTTTTTCTGTTTAGCCATGTTGCAGCTTCATTCTGTGTTTTTGCTGGAGAACTCTGAGCCTGGAGAACTGGTACAATTACTTTCTCAGAAAAGGGAGGTTTCCTCATTTAGAAACTTAACCAGATGCCAAATTTGCAAATTTATTTTCCATCATGTTACATGCAAGCCACTAAATAAGGTTGATAAGATGGGAGACTGAGGATGAAGGAAGGAATTTCTAGTCTGATCAATTATTTTTGCTAGTTCTTATTAACACTGTAATTCCAAATTACTCTGCAGGAGAAATATTAAGTTACTAAAGATTATTTTTTCTTAGATTGAGGCCTGAATAATTCCTACATCAGTTTCCCAGTAGACACAACATGAATATCTTCTCCAACTTTTCATAAGGAACAAACATCTGAATTGCTTAGAAGAGCAGATATTGTATAAGTAGCATCTTTATGATTATTGTTTCCTCCTCTCAGGCCTTATTAGCCTCTACAAGCACATGAAAGAGGTTGTAGCCAGCTGGGAGTTGGTCTCTTCTCCAAGATAACAAGTGATAAACAAGAAGAAATGGCCTGAAATTGTACCAAGGAAGGTTTAGGTTGGATATTAGGAAAAATGCCTTCACTAAAAGTGTTGTCAAGCCCTGGAACAGACCTGGTGGAGTCCCCATCCCCAGAGGGATTTAAAAGATGTGTAGATGTGGCACTTGGGACATGGTTCAGTGGTGGGCTTGGCAGAATTGGATTAATGGTTGGACTCAATGATCTTAGAGGTCTTTTCCAACCCAAATGGTTCTGTGATTCTGTGTTAGCAGATACTCGGGTCATTCTTCTTAGGGAGGTTTAGTGCAACGCATGACATAGGCCAGCTTGGGAACTCACCAGTCGGTGGGCAATTCATGTAAACACAATTTAGATAATTTTCATCTACTTCATTTTCACCCTGGAAAAGCAGTATTTGAAACTCCAACCATTCAACATTTAATGGGAATGCCGGAAAGTCTTTGCACACTCTGAAATATGCTGCCTTGTCACAGAATCATAGAATCATGCCTTGACTAGACTGTAATGTTTCTCTGAGTTAGCTCAGGGATTATGGGGATTACCAAATCACTCAGCTACAGAGAGGATCATAAATAGCCTTTGGGCATCTTTCTCTTTCAGATATTTCCCTCAGCACTAATGGCAAGTTTCTACACAACAGTTCTGCCCCATATATTTGTTGTAGACAAAACAAAAACACAGGAGAATTTTTTTTTTTCAAATTTTTGCAGCAGCTCTCCAGAAAAGAAAATGTATCATAAAAGCAACACCACAATATTTCTCCATGAACTAAACTGTGCTTGCTTGGTTAAAAAAAAAATCTAAACCTGTATGTTACAGCACCATCTGGTGACTTGTGCCCTAAAAATATCCCTTTTTATTACAGCACTCCACACATACAGACATCAGCCAATTAATTATGTGTGGGGGAAAAAAAAAGGCCTCGGTGATTTTCATTCTTTTATTCTTACTGCTCAGCTAATGATAAAAACTATGGACCACATTTATTCCTTTTTGGTTTAGAAAGCTGTAGTTACTCTGTCCAAAGACTGCTTTCTGTAACACAGGCTGAGATAGATTATACCCAAAAATTTAACCTGCAAACATGGTGTGATTTTGGGACAAAGATGCAAGGAGTCTCCCAGCTGAACAAAACTTGAATCGGTCACTAAAAGGTATTGTTAACTCAGAGATAATTTACAGCTGGGTTGCTAAAAGGCTTTGTTTGTGCAATGCCCAAGAAATCTTGCCAGTAATAAGAAATGGTGTCCAATGGACCAAAGAGACTCAATTAGTTCTCCTAATCATATGTCCTAGGTTGAATTGATGTACATACTTCTGTCTTGATCCACTCCATAAAACAAGCTATCCATGTAACGCAATAAAACAAGCTGTAAAACTAATTAACATCACAGTTCTGTGACACAAATCATCACAATTTTGTTTGATAAAACATATCAGTTCACCCTAACTGCCTTTCCTTGTTATTTTCTCCTCTGTAAAACCCTCTGAAGAGGGTAAGAAAGTAGAGGCTTTTCTGTGCTGATTCTTCTTCCTAAAGCTAATGTCTAGGAACAGTCAGCTTGGAAATGTATCTTTAAGGTTTATATTAAATTTGCTCAGGAGTGTAAAAATGGATTGAAAGCAGATACAGTGCTTGTTGTGGAAAATGTGGAGAATGTTCTCGACAGACTAATCAAGTGTCCATATTGGTGGATAATAATCCAACTTGGGCTGTACTTCAGTAATTTTGCAGACCTAATCCTTACCCCTAAACCATTGCTGCTGTACATAATATTAATCAGATCTTGTAGCAATCTGAGTCAGCTTCTCATCCTGTTTCCTACTTAAACTTCCGAGAAGGAGGGTAAATCATTTTAATCATTCAAATGCTTTGGCAAGTCATTGTCTTAAAGTTCTCCTAGAGTTTACTCTCCTAGAGTTTTTCTGCCATCTTTTGTTCTAGTAGTTTCACTACTAACAACCAAGTTAAATTTTTTAAAGCATGACAAGATATGTGCAAACATATTACAAACGGACCTAAAATTAGAAAAACAACAACAACAACAACAACAGCAAAACCAACCAACCAAACAAAAACCATTTTATGAAGTCCTAATTATTGTTTATTGTTTATTTTGTTTGTCTGCCAGGTTCGTTCTCACTCCTGTAACCTGTCACATACACAGTTATGATACAGATTTGTGTTTGAGCAGAAGCAAAACAACGTGGACTTAATTCATTTTATTTTTAACATCAAAGTTATTTCTGAAAACAGGCAGATTTTCTTATATTTACAACCTCAGTAGTCCAGACACAAGATGAATGAAACCTAACACAATATAGCTTTGAGAAAACTTAGGAAAACATTGTTTAACAACCATTGTTAACATAATGTTATTTATCTTTGAGATAATTCATTTATTTATTTAATATATATGACAAATTAGCTCCAAAGTAAACTTAAGTTAGTGAATTCTGTTGGTTTAATGTCACTTTGAGAATAATGTTAAATAGCTATTTTAATTGTTTGTACATGTGCATACTAAACACTTCTAAAACAAAAAAAAGCTTTATTTCACAAATAATCTAGCAGGAGTAAGGAAGTGGGGGTTTTTTCTACTTAGCAAAAATACTCAACTCCTAATAGATTGATGCACTATGTGATTTATTGCCATGATCCTCAATTAAAAAGATAAAGAATCTATCCATGTCACTGTTAAATCAGTCTTTCTTATTATTAAAACTTTTACATTCTGCCTCTCAAACCAAAGTACTTTCTTAATTGTAATATTTTATCAAAAACAGACAACAAAAAAGGAAACAATATTTGCATTTTCTTATTCAGGAGTCACCGTCCAAGTCCTGTCCACAGTCCCCGTGATGTTCAGCTACTGGGTAAGTTCCTACTAACATATTTTGTAATTCATATGTGGCAACATTTTTAAAATACAAATGTGTCTTCCTACAAATTAGGTGATTGAAGCAGTCACTAGAATTAATTCTGCTGTGAAAAAGAAAAGGCAAGGAAGGAGTGCAGGTATGAGATGTCTGCAGGATGTCCTGGCAAAGCTCCACACCAGAGTGCACAGTGAGAAAGGACAAGACAACAGCTGAATTTCTTCTGGGGGCCTTATGGGGGCAGCTGGAAATGGAGAGAAAAAAATTTATACAGCATGAATCCATGGTTAGCAGGCAAACATGTATGTACAGATTCCATGAAAGCTAGACATCAATCAGTATTTTCTCATGAAAAAAAAAAAAGACATAAAGGATGCATTTGTGGCCTTGTCCCAGTTTCTTTTAAATGTGACATGGGACTCATTAACCTAGAATGCTTTGAATCTTAAAATTCAGGAGCAAATTAAAGTTCCTATGTTCCTCACATGGTGATCTCAAATGCTTCAAAGATATAAAAGCAGGCTGAGGAGATAAATCACAGCAAAATGCAGTTCTAAATACATTCTCAATATGACTGTTTAGCAATGTGTACAGGTCAAGATGTTTATACGTAAATGGATGTGTGCATTAAGAATCATTGTGTTAAGCCCACATATTCAGAATTTCTTGTTAGTAACATCTCTTTACATTTTTATTCTGGTATCTAAGGAAATATTTTTCACTAAATATGTATTGGGGGAAAAAGATCAGAGATTGATTGTATGGGTATTGCACTTCCTTATTAGAATTATGGTTGTTACTTCCTTTTAAATGTTAGAGAAGTTTGCTCAAGCTTTCTCTGTAGAATTTTCATGCTCCAGCATCTCACATTTCTTATTTTTATTTCCTCAGCTCCAGTAATAGGAGAGTAAATATTCATTGCTATGTATAAAAATTATATACTGAGGTTTTTGCATTTGGATAAACAAAACCAAGGGACTGCTTTACACAAAAGACCAGGTACTTAAGTGCATCAGCAACCTGGGCTTTATTACATTCATCCTAAGCAGTAAAGGCAATAGCAGCTGATAAAATATTCAAGAGAAAAGGCAGAACTGTTCCAAGAGGTTTTAAAGCGAGGCAGAATTTAGCCCTACTGGTTTCCAGCTATTCAGAACCGTAAAGCAAATTTGGGTTCAAACCCTGTCTATCAGTTGTTTGCAGTGGCATTTGTCCAATGTCTTCCAAAGGTGATAACATTTGAGAACTATATTTAAATGTACTGTTCTGCTTCATATCTTACCAGGCCAAACCCCAGGATACTTTAGATCTCGCCCAGATATTAAATAATGACTTAGCTGCTACAGTAAAAAAGTACCCCAAGAGGTTTATTGGGCTGGGCACATTACCTCTGCAAGCTCCAGACCTGGCTGTGAAGGAAATGCATCGCTGTGTGAAGGAGCTTGGATTTCCTGGAGTGCAGATAGGATCTCATGTCAACGAGTGGGACCTGAATGCCCCAGAGCTGTATGATATTTATGCTGTGAGTAGCTGTTGCTTTCCTTCTTTGGGGGAATACTGTGATACGGAATTCCGCCTAAAAATATCTTGGAGCACATTCAGTCATCATCTGAGCCTTCTAATTTGCTCAGTGATCAGAGAGACTCAGCTTTAATTGTAAACGATAATTCAGTATAGAATATAATGACAATAATGTAGCATAAACATTCTGGAACATGTTTTATAATAATGAATAACAAATTTTGTTTTATTATATGAGTTCTCAAAGTAGATCTGCTTTCTTAATTTGTGAGGGTAAGTGTAGTAACAGAGAATTTCTGCACTGTTTGCATTTGTTCAAGTTACTGTATCCAGTCCTATTGAAATAATTGATAAAACTCCCTGAGATTCTCAGAGATACCTGTAGTACCAAAGTACCACACAGAGTTATGCAAACAGGACCAAAAGTTCCAAACTGAATGTATTGATTATCAAATGAATTAATAGATTGCATTTCTTAAATAGCCTGAGGTCCAGATGAGGGTGGTCATTTGTCTAAATTAGGGGTTTAATCAATGTACATTCTGAGTCTGTTTCTCAAGTTATTAGAGCTGTCAGCTTGGAATAGATTCACAGAGGTCATTTTGCAGGATGCTCATTTTATTCCAAAACTCTGTTGGTGCAGCACCTGGATTATTTGTTCTTACGGCCACATACAGAGGCCACAGTCAGATACCAACATCTTGTCCTGGAGATGCCCACATCCATGGAATCACAGCGTGGCTGAGGTTGGGAGGGGCCTCTGGTGGCCACCAGGACCAACCCCCTGCTCAAGCAGGGCCCCTACGGCCAGACCCCAGGACCATGCCCAGGTGGCTTTTAAATACCTCCAAGGATGGAAACGCCACAATCCCTCTGGGCAACCTGATGTTTCCTCATCTCCACTGAACCTTCTCTTCTCGGGGCCAAACAGTCCCAGCTCTCTCTGCACTTCCCCACAGGGGAGACGCTCAGTCCCTTCATCATCTTTGGGCTCTCTCCAGTAACTCCATGTCTCTCTGCTGCTGAGATCCCCCTCTTGTTCTGGGACCTCTCTCTTATACTGGACATCCTTCAGCTTACGTTTCACACATGTAGGAAGTAACCTCTACCATTTTTAGAAACATCTCTGATAATACAGATTATGGAATTAAGCCATATTGGATAATGAACTTTGCCAAACTACCAGGTCAGTTATTGAATTGCTTTAGTTTATAAATGTAGACAGCAATTATTCTCCACGATCCAAAAGTTGCAGCTTTTATTTATATATGTATGGGTAAATAAACCCAAATTTTTCAAATGTGTGATAATCTCCTTAGCAACAAGAGCATGTCCAGAAATACATCTGACAAAACGAAGCTGTTAAATCCTGGTTAGGCATATGAATGACTCGGATGGCTGTGTATTTAAATTTAAGTACACAGTTAAATTACACAGTCAGAGTCAGCATCCAACACTGTTCTTCTGTTTTCCTTCCCAAAGATGTCAGTAGTTTTGGAAAAATTACCATACTTGCGTAGAGATGGATTATTGATCAGAATACAGCCAGATTTTGAACTCTTAGGAGGGATTAGGAATATTTTTAACTTTTTTAAAGCCAGGCAGAGGGCCAAAAGGGACAAACGTCGAGCAACTCAATGAAGATTTCTGAATGCAGCTGGAACAATTCTGCAAAACCATCCTAAAATGATTCTATAAGACATTATGAGTACACATTCTCCTATGTGTAATGAAACCAAAAGAATGTTTGCTTGAACTGAGTTTTATACTACCGGATGGCTGAAAAACATAACTGGAAAAGCATTTTGGTACTGCATTATTCTGAGAAACACTTGGCTTAATAAAGAGGTGTTATCATCTATGCTTCCAGTCCTGTAGTCACAGGAAGAGCTGTGAAACTGAGTGAGGAGTCAGAATATGGCCCAAAGGAGTAAATACATCCAACTATTGCTTATAGTTCTTACTTGTGGGCCTATATACATTACTAGTACTACTGCTCAGTACGGATTTGCAGGTCATTTAAAAGCATGACTAAGATCACAGATGCATTTTGGTAAGATTAGTCAAGAGTTAGACTTTTTCTTTTTGCTGCAGGCTGCTGAGAAATTAAATTGCTGTCTCTTTGTGCACCCCTGGGACATGCAGATAGATGGGAGGATGTCCAAATATTGGTTTCCCTGGCTAATAGGTAAGTGAATATTTACTTCTCCTAACCTACATTTACGAATTGGATTATGCCCAGGAGATTGTTGCCAAGTAAAATACAAGTAGAGAGAAAAATTACGTTGTTTTTCTGTCAAACTTTTTTTAAAAATCTAGTATTATGATTAAGTCTGTTGTGTAAATTCAGCAGCCATTTGTTTCTAAGCTGGTTTAGTTTCACTTTTTTTAAATACTTAGAATTAAAGTTACTCAGTCTAGCAACAGAATATAGTATTCTCTTTTGTCCTAAAAACAAAGAGAGGATGACTAGGAAGAAGTGAATCATCTCAGAAATGATCTCCTCAAAAATAATAGGAGTAAATGAAGAAGTAAGCAAAACCAAAAATTACTGCCTAGAATTTCCTGGGTTATCTCTTAGAAACAGGTTGATCAGAGATGAAATAAATCTAACTTTACAACAACTGTAGCTGAAATAACGTGTACACTGAAAGCTCTCAGTAGATGTAGGATATTCTCTAGCTTCTGTGTTTTCCCCATCTGGTAGGTAAATCCCAACACTGAATAACAGGAGCAGGGTTATTCTGCTACCCAGAAATGTTTAGACCTGATTCTACCCTCATGTATTTTGTTTTGCACTGGTTTATTTTGCATGGTTTTGCACTGCCACCAGTTCTGAAAAACATACAAAATATACATATAAAACACATTCTCCTTGGAAAATCTTGCTGTCCCAATCACCAGTGCATTATCTTAAAACAATATCAGTTAGTCTTAATCAGAGCAGGCTCAACAGCACAAATTTAAGAAGAAAATAGAATTATTGCATTTACTCAACAAAGTGTAAATAGAATATTTTTATGCTAAGCCTAATAAGGCTTTGCATCTGAGCATATGGTAAAATATTAATAAAACATAATCTTTTGAGCTGGATAGGTGTTGTTTCCTCCATAGATGAGGGGAACTCAGCTCCTAATTTCAAGCTGGATGTCTGAAGTTGGGTGTTTAAAATGGCATGATATTCTAAATACGTTGGGTGTGCTCAGAAGCTGAGGCCTGCTGTGGGAACCTAAATTCCTCTTCTGTTCCTAACTCTGGGCATCCAACTCAGCCAGTAGCAAAGAGAGAGACAGGTTAGCTCTAAACTGTAGGATCTGGCATCATGTCATAACTAAACCCCAAATCCATGGTGGAATATCCCCCAACGTATCCACCCTACTGTACACACAAAAGAAACCCCCAGGCACAGGTGAGAAGGCAGCCTGGGGGATTCCAGACTTGTCTTTGAGCAAGGATAACAGGAATCAGGCCTCTACTGGATATTTCAGGACATACCCAACCTGCCTGTCATCTGTCCTAATGGTATAGAGTAAAAACTGGACTTAGAATTCAGAAGAGCTTCACTTCCAGGCCTGTGTCTTCATTTCAGTTAATTAAAGTTCAACTCAGTGTCTCTCCAGCAGAAATAACACACAACCTTTGGCAGCTGCACTGCAACTATTACTTTTTCAGTAGGCTCAAGGCTAATGGAAGAAAATTAAAATAACAGTTAAAAATCAAATAGGAGGTTTAAAAAGTAAAGCGTTATACAATTAAGCTGTTTTTCTTCTTAGGCATGCCAACAGAAACAACCATGGCCATTTGCTCCATGATTATGGGAGGAATTTTTGAAAAATTCCCTAAGCTGAAAGTTTGCTTTGCACATGGAGGTGAGTAAGGTACCACGTGAAACTCCTGTTCTTTGCCTGAGCATGGCACAGTTGTATTTTCTGGTATCCCAGCTAATGGGGTCCCCACACGGAGCCTGCCACCAGCTGAGCACTATTACCCCAAAGAAGACAGTCTGACAGATCAGCTGCTTTTATGAACACTCTCTAGCCTGCAGGGTTTAAGCTGGTACAACACCCTTTAAGGGAAACAAAGAGGAAGGGGAGGCAGCAGGTGGCTTAAGGAAAGAGACAGGGAAGCAGCAGGAGGAATTTGGGCATCACAGTAGTGAAGAAGTGAGACAGACAGAGAAAGAAGCTAATGAAGGTAAAGGAATAAAAAGCCGCTGGTGCAGAGCACTTTCTTTCTGAAGAGCTGACAGTAAAACTTATGGATCTGTGGTGATAAGGTGGCTTTTTTCCCTCCTACATATTTTCAGCTGCTGTTATTAAAAATTCCTTCTTGCAGGCGGAGCTTTTCCATACACAGTGGGGCGAATCTCCCACGGATTCAATGTGCGCCCTGATTTGTGTGCCATGGATAATAAGGTGGATCCAAGAAAATACCTCGGCTCATTTTACACAGACTCTCTTGTCCACGACCGTGGGGCACTAAGGCTGCTAACAAGTGTAATAGGAGAGGTGAGTTTTAATGCTTCCAGAAGTGGGTGAGTCGTTCTTCAGTTAATTTTCTAGAAAATAGCAAAAGGAGAAGAGAAGAAGAAAGCAGGAAGAAGACATCTTTACCCAGAGAAATAAATTGATGGGCTTCTGCCATGGTGATAATGCTTTTACTATATGGATTTATTGAAATGGTGGGTTTAATCCAGGAAATCATGCACTGTCAACCTTAGTTCCATGAGGCTAGCTCCTTCTCTAAGCTTGTTCAGGATGGGACTTCAAGCAAAGACTGCTTCAATTTGGAGCCTGGTTTTCAAATGGCTTAATTTTCAAATTCAAATGCGTGCTTGAAGAAATCAAATTGTATTTCCACTTGGGAAGTTATAGACAGAAAAAAATCACTAGTAAGGAAAGCTTCTCTGAGTATCTCAGAGACATAATTAATCATTACAGGTTTGCAAAAGTATTTTAGTTGTTTGTAGAGAAATCTTTGTAGTTTAGCAAACCATTTAAATGAGGTACAGCATGGGACAGAAAAATCCTAAACATTCCAATAATCCCTTCTCATTTAGTAAATGCTCAGGAAGGGGTTGAAGATGGCATCACTCATGCCAGCTTCCAATGGATCACTGCAAATCAACCTGTCTTTGTGCTTTGATCTCTGCACCTCACGGAGTATCTGCAGCCAGAGGCAGGTACCTCCCAGATGTCAAATCAGAAATACAGGCTCTGACAGGGATTGTCTTGCCTCAACAGCTGCAGTCCTGTTTCCTGTACATCAATGTCTAGGCTCACATGGTATGGGGGCTGTTGCTGTCATCAGGGCCTCTTGAGTGACCAAAGTTCACAAACACCACTCAGCTGATTGGGTTTTTTCTACAGAAAAGCACCTGTTGATTTCCCATTTTCATCTCTAATACTCTGAACAGGTTACTGCGATAAATCTGCACTAGGACTGGTACAGAAGTGACTTGCCTAGGCCAGACAAAAACAACAATGCAGCACTATTGCTTTCCTTATTGTGGCACTCTGAGCTCAGGTATCACACTTTAAAATCTGTGGGTTTTCAGTTCGTGCTGCACAGGATGTCTGTAGCTTTGTGACTGCACTTCTGCCTGCAGCTCCCCTGCAGGACTTGTGCCTTTTAGGAAAACTTTGCATTTGAAGATTCATGGAAAATTCGACCATATGACAGCACAACTACAGCTTGAAACAACAGCATAGAAACTTTTGTGAAGTGTATATGTATGTACAATACAGTAGCACTGCAGCTCTAAGGAGTGGAGACAGAATATCTTTTTTCTTAAACCCACCTTGAAGCAAAAATAGGTTTATGGAAGGACCCCCCTAAAATGTGCAAAGAAACTGCCATGGAGCCTAATTCCATTAGAAACAAGTAAGGTCAATTTACTTTAAAAAGATCTGCTAATCAGCAGTTAGTACTGGAAAGTTCTTATAACATCAGTGGGTATTAACTGAGGTGGCCATCTCTGTGCCAGGGGTGAAGTTTTAGGCACCAGTTGGGTTACTAATAAAATACTAGGGCTCCAGCCCCATACTGACTTCTTTTAATTTCTGTTACCAATCTCTAAATAGCAAATATATCACGGTCCACAGCCCAGGAGTTTTTGCTGTGTATTATATTTTGAATCTAACTGTAGCTTAGAGTAAGCAAGTGGCTTTAAGGTGGTTTTTTACAATAGATTTGAAAATTTTACTCTGTGTAATGTGCACATCCATTTTACAAGACACCCAAAGGCTTATGGAGTAACAGTTCAACATTTGCCTCTTACCTCCTTTTCTGAGAAACCTCCCAAATGTTCATTCTAAGTATAGTTTTGTTCTATACACAGTTCTAGTACACAAGGATGAGTCTAGCTCCTGAAGTTTAAATTGCCAGTGCAAGGGAAAGAGATCACCCACTTGTTTCTTTTTACCCATTTTAAAATGTTGGGAGACATGTTTTGCCATTGTTGAAAAGACCTTGGTAAATCAGCAGCTGTGTGACTCAGCCTGGCTGAGACCACAGATTTGTTTTGTGATCTGAACCTGTTAAGCTGAACTGTAGATGTCAAGAGCAAAGCAGGAGGGAAAGTACACCAGGATGCTGAATCCATTGCTGAAGAACTGAACTTTTTTTCTGTTTGAACTTGTTTAGTGCACAAGTCTCAGGGCACTTCTGCTTTAGAGTGAGCTTTGCACCTCAAGGCTGCTCTAAACCATTGCTGTTGTGGGAAAGCTGCTGTCTTTGCACCACACTTTAATTTCTCTACCTTTCATCCTAAGAAGCTACACATAGGCTCTGGTCCTTAATCATGATTAATCTTTGCAACTGGAATTTAGTTCTTTGAGGAGAGAGAGATTATGGACCATAATTTGATAATCTAAAAGTCACTCAGCCTTAGGCTCTCAGGTGTCTTATTTATTTTGCCAATAGACTTTTTAAATTAAGAGTCTTAATACAATAAATTTGGCCAGCATAATATACAGGATGTTGGTGTCTTCTTTAATTCTCCTCTGAGTATTCTGAGCTCAAACAATGTGACATCAGGTGGAATCCTAGTGCTGAAAAGTCATGAGTCAGATACCAAAAACAGAAATGTTTTTTACACTCAGGAAAGCTTTCTTTCTCTTTTTCATAGCCTAAGGCATCTTATCCTTGAAAACAAAAACATTCACATCACAATTTCAAACTTTATAACCATAAAGATTAAAAAGTTCCCTCTTTTTCTAAGTTGGCATTCACATAACACCCTTCCATGAGTCAAATGCTTAAAGAAACACCAAATATCTCAGCGCTTTCAGTGCAGTCATGTGTTGGCAGAGTAACATACATAGGATTAATAAATGCTGGGCTAAAAACAATGTGATGGAGTCTTGAGGCTGACACTGTGACTTTGTGAGCTGCAGGTTTGAAGTGGGCCAGCTCTCCAGAGAGCAGCTCCGAGCTGCGCAGGAGGGGCACCAGCGTGTGCGAAGATGTGCTTGGCCATGGCTTCGGGTCCCTGGGGAACAGCCGCTGCCCGGCACCAGCGTGTGGCGTGCTGGCCTTGAGCTGATCCCTGTTAAAGCCCACTGACAGCTGTGATGAGTCGTGTCCACTTAAACTCACCCCTTCTTAGTTTGGGGGGCAGGTTAATTGGGGATGGGAGCAGAAAGACACATTCCTCAGAAAGAATTTTGTAAGAGTGCAGAACTGCTGCAGTCCTTCGCTCCCCCCGTGATGAGGTAGCATGAGGTGAATACAAACAAACACAAAATCCCCAACGTTGCTGGCTACAAAAAGTGAAGAACTGGGTTGACATGGGATTAATGATTCAGTGCATCTCTGCAAAAACTTCCCCACAGTGATTCCTCCAGAGCCATCACCCAAACGCAAAGCATTCTCTGGCCAGCAGTCAGAGCTGAACTGGCTATAGCATTCTGGACTTTTTTTCAGGCGTCTCATGTAAAAGAAAGAAGGTGAGATTCAAGGCAAATACAGTTTTTCCTTATGTGAGAGGATGAAGTCATGCTCAAAAGCTTTTTGAGATTCATTTTCAGATTTGGGTCCCTATTACTGTGAAAAACGTTGTGCTGAGTAGCAGGGTCCACTGAGGTTAATCATTAGCCCCATGTCCCTCTCTAATAGGAGAGATGCGCTAATTAAGGAATCGCCCTACAAGTCTTCCAGGGAAAATTGACTTTGTTGCTATAGTTTGGAATAATATAACAGTACATCCCATATGCTAGGGGCATTATTCATCTGCAGAGGCTTCACAGCACTCCCCTGAAGCTGGTTGCTACAGACAGGTATTGCAACCCCCATTTTATAAATGGGTGCAAAACTGAAGCTCAGAGAGTACAAATGAACAGCCTAAGGTCACTGGGAGCACAGCAAGAACGCCGCTTCTAAATTCTTCTTATTGATTTACAGCTCTTAATTTTACTACTAATTAATAGATTCCATGACTAGCTGTGAAATACTTTCATATAGAGAGAAATAAAAATGTATCTATATATTTTTCCTGTGAGGGTGTTGGATTTCTTTCTGGTTTAGTGTATAGGAGATGTAAATAAGGGTACACAAACCTTCCTGTCTTACCTGACTGTCCCTAGTAAACAGCTGGGCAATTTCTGTGTTTTCTTCTCCTTTACTTAAAAATCCATTTTCTCATATAAACCTGGTATGTTTTTTAGTTGGGTTTTTTTAATCATAAAATACATGACATTTGTTTTTCTTATCTGAATAAAGCACCTTGGCATTTAATTGGATATTATAAATAAAAGAATATATTTAGCTGCTCAAAAGTGCACACCTCCAAATCTATTTAGCCTAATCTATGCTCAGAAGTCGATTTATTAGACAGAGGGTATAAATTCTCCTATGCTAATCTTGTGGCAAGTCTTCTACAATAAATTAGAACACAACAATATAGGACAGAACAATAGAATGTGTCTCTTCTGTTTAGATTTTGGCTAAAGGTTTGTGTAGGTTCTTTCAGAGACTTTTGGGTGACATCTAGTGGAGATTTAAAAATTTTCTAAAAAGCATTTGACGACTAAGAAAAACGAACCATTTCAGAAAATAACTGAATGGTGTTTTCTTCACCCTATTTCAGTATTGAACTCTGGTGACAGAGTTCAAACATTATAATAAGTGTCCAAACCTCATCATTTCAACTTCGAACCCATGAGACATTTAAAAACATACATTTTAATGAAAAGTGTGGTTTTTCAAATACTCCTGTCTGCAGGAGATGAAGCCTAAAGGAAAACAGACTTTTGATAAAATCAAGGGAGTTGGCAGTATGCACTCTCCAAGGCAGATAAAACGGGGAAATATCATTCCAGAGAGAAAATGAGCCTGTATAAATGTGGTCCCACTGAGGATCTGCCCGTTTCTTTTCATCTCTGAAAACAGGGATTCTGCACCCAGATTTTTATTGAATATTCTTTTCACTGACTTACTTTCAGAAACAAGGCATATCATGTCACCCATATTTTCAGGTACGTGTTTCAAACCTGCAGTTAATATCCAGTCCCACTCAAAACCAATGACATTTTTAAAAAGTTGCAGACTTCCAGAAATGTATGAAATTTTGTAAATGAGATCTAGGTTTTGTTATCTGAAATTGAATACCAGTTATATTAAATTAAATTAAATACTTCAAAAAAATTTAGGTGTTTGTAGTAATTCTACACTGTATAATGTATAATGTTTCCATTAGTACCCCATTGCCATTATTACATCTTTGAAAGTATGACCAAGAAGATAAATTTTATTGTTTTCTATTTCTTATTACACATTCTTCTCACCCCTAGATAATTTTAAATTTGTGTGGGTGTATTTAGCCAAAAAATTTCCAATTCAGGACTGCAAATCCAAACATCTTTTCTGAGTTTGGTGGAGAACTTCCTGAGATTCTTAAAGAAATGTATCCAAAAGTCTCATACAAATTTTGTACTCCACACATCAGTACAGAGCATGGAATGAGTAAGTCAAAACTCAGACGGAAGAATTCTGTGTATCCTTTATTGGGCATTTAATTATGGCAACACTTAACCACGATTAATCATTGCATTTTAGGCAGACCACTTGCAGGGGCTGTTACCTTTTAAACCATGACCACAGTACAGAAAATCAGAGTACAAAAATCCTAATTGTGCTTTATTCACCCAAGCAATAGATACTCAACACAAATTCATCCAATAAACTCTTGAGTCACTGTTTTCAAACTTTGTTCTTTTCCTAGTGGAAAATACGATCTTCATATTCACTTTCATAATTAATCAATCCAATAGATACATATAATTTCTTGCAGTTCATTATACATTTCATAAAGCGTGTGCTCTACTGCTTAATGTTAATTTTGAAAAAAATAAAATTTACTAGTTTAAAATACAATATTAATGTCAATGTAATATTGTATCATGTTAATATTAATATTGTTTAAACTCTATTGTTTAATGCTACTACAAAATGTACAATTTTTTTTTTTTTATTACCAGGACAAAGTTATTTTGGGGACAGATTACCCTTTTCCACTTGGGGAACTGGAACCTGGAAAATTAATTGATTCAATGGATGATTTTGACCATAAACTGAAGGTATGATTTTTACATTTGAGGGGGTTTTCCCTCCTTTTTAAGTCTCTGGTTTGAGACATGAGGTAAAACACTGAAAAATCAGTGCAGTACACTGCTTTCTGCAAAGACTGGAAGAGGCCCCTTAGAGTCTTTCAGCAGTGCATTTTAAAGCACAAGGAGAAGCATTTGAGTTAAATATGAGCTAAGCACAAACATATATATGTGTTTTGTTTTTACAGGATAAACTCAAGGCTGGAAATGCTCTGGAATTTTTGGGTCTTAGCAGAAAACAATTTGAATAACTATGAAGTACTAAAGAGGCTAAACTTCGGAAATAATGCTGAACCCTTTGGGATATTTCTATTGGCATGGGCAATTGTACACATGAAAAATAAAACTGACAGTTATCTGACAGTCTCCTGTTATTTCCAAAACAAAAGCCAGGGTACTGGAAATGAGTATGCACAGGTATTGCCTGCGGATTTAGGCTGTCTTTAAACAATTCTGAAATCCCTGCTTTCATAATAAAGGAGAGATTTAATCTTTTGCAGTTGTGATAAGAATCTCTGAATTATAATTAATGCCATGTTATTAGGACTTGATTCTCAGGAAGGAAAGAGCTGAGAAAATCATGTACCCACTACATTTCTGTCTTTGTTTTAACAGACAAACAGAATTTGAAAGAATCTTAAAACAGAATTCAAACAACATTGATGCCCAATAAAAGGCAACATTTGCCTTTATCTGCTGCTGGCAAATGCAGCACACCACGCTCAGCTCAGCACTGCAGGTGCACTCGTGCTTTGTCAATGTTGTGATAGGATGGAAAAGGTCTGTGTGGGGACTTTACATTTCAGCTGCCACCCACACCACTGGGAACTTACTCATCAGAAACAATGTGAATAACATGGTTGTAGGTGCAGAAATAACGTATTTGTGTGGGTAATACCTGGTGTGTCACTGTCACAATAAATACCAGTGTTTAGCAACAGTATGGGTCAGTGTTCCATTCCTTACAAACTGCTTCCTAAAAGTAAGGCTGGATACTTTAAATGTTGGAGTGCTAATGCTCTACCTAGCTTGAGTCCTGCTACAGGGATGGAAAGATGGTTTGCTTTAGAGACTATTGACTGAAACAGGTTTTCATTACTATCCAGTGAGTGCACAGGCATCCTCCTCCTCAGAGGATTTTGTACCAGTCAGAAAAACGTGGATTAGCAGTCACAGTCTTTGTTCTCCTGAGAACATTTGCTGGCTACGAGTGGTGTCACCATTCTTCCGTTCAGTCTTGGAACATCCCAGGCAAAACAGTATTAGACAGAAGTTGTTTTTAGCTCTGGCCAGAGGTGTCACAGCCTGAACCTGAAGGATGTTGAACATCAGCCGTTCCTGCCGATCCCAGCCTCCATTGGACTACAAGGAAAGCTCTGTCCTTCTTTACAGTGCCAAACCCACCCTCCAAAAAAAAAATTGGTTCATGCAGTAGTTGGAACTGAAGTAGTCAGCAGCTCAGAGGTTTGGAATATCAAGTTTTTATGTAAGAGGAAAAGAAGAGCCAGAAAATAGCTTTAACAATATTTATTGTCCTCAGGTTCTCAAGACTTCTGTTGGCCTTTTTTATTTAAATATTCACATGCAAGCATTGAGTTTTGAGCATGTATGATTTTTCAACCAGATTGTTTTAATTAAATTTCAAAGTCAAAAGGCAACTTCATTCTTATATATTTCCCTTCAGCACACGATTCTCAGAGATGTTTAAATGGATTTAAGAGGAAAATACGTTGTGATTCCTCCAATACATTTTAATTGGATAAATCCTTCAATTTTTTTTGAATGAAACCAGTTAAGTTAGTGAAAATGCAATGTCACATCTTTGGGGACCAAGGTCTGGAACCTCTCCAATAGCAAGAACAGTATTTAATTACCTTAACCTGTGACTAAATGGGTGATTGCAGTACTCTGCATGGGAGTTAATTAATGTGCATACCCTGCATAAATCATATTCATCGTGCACTGTCATTATTTAATGATATTCCACCTATTCATGATAAGCTAAGATTTTTAAGACAGGGATATACATATAATCTTCCCTCCATCTTCCTTTTCATTTCCTTAACAAAGCTAATGTAAAATTCTATTTGCAGTCAGATGGGAACATTCTTAATACTCCTCCACCAATTACTGCAGGAATAAAAAATCTAAGTTGAACACCCAAATTCCATGAGCTTTACACAGTGATTTAAACAATTAGGTAAAACATTGTACCTCGATTGTTACAGACACAAAAATATGAAGTCAAAGATCAACTAATTACACAAGAAGTCTTTGAGGTTAAATTTCCTCTGCACATGCAGGATCTTAAAGATGATGTACATTTGGGAAGATCGGGCAAGTAGTTCGTGTCTGTGCTGCATTATACACCTGTATATTTCATCAGTATTCTGTTGGGCCTAGCTATAAAACTACAACTGCTTCTATAAAATTGGCACTGAAGGTGTAAAAGAACTCATTGTGATGTAACTTCAGGCGAACAAAACCACTGCAGCCTGGTAGTGGCATGTACTGAACATGAGCAGAACACCTGGAGCACTCATTTTCATCCATGAGGGTCAGAACTTTAAATACCTTTTAGCACCCCTTGAACCCTGAATCCGCAAGCTCAAGCCACTGCGGAAAATCCATAACTGAGCACGGAGTGCCCACTGAGAACAGCCCGAACGCTGTGGGAGAACCACTGACGTGGGGGCTGCTCACCCGGAATGACACAAGGTCCACAATTTCCTTGTGCACTTCTCAAGGGTCTACATGCTGATACTGCCAGCAGATAGGAGTTTTCTAGGAACTAGTTGTGAATTCCAAATCTTTTCTTCTTTTCTCCTTTTTCACATCCAGCCCTCCAAGCAGGCTGTTCTGCCATTACTTACATTAAAAAATGCATCCTTACTTCTGGCTTTAACATTTTTTAACCTTTCTTTCGTTTTATTGTTTGGGCACAAATTTATCCAGACTGAATTCAGATTATTGAACTATCATGCGAAGTAGGTACCCAGTTACAGGGTGGTCAGGCATTGGGACAGGTTTCCCACGGAGGTGGTGGGGTCACCATCCCTGGAGCTCGGTGATGGGATTTAGTGGTTCAGGGGTTACAGAGGCGGTGCTGGGCTGACGGTCGGACTGGATGACCTCAGGGGTCCCTTCCAGGCTCCACACTAACACCTCACGGCCCCACAGCCCGCCGCCGCCATGACCGGCCCCCACCTCCCCTGCAGACCACGTGACCCGCGGGCGCGCGGCGGCCCC
>WEIT01029645.1:238978-247717 GCA_013389985.1 Dryoscopus gambensis | reverse complement strand
TGAGAGGTCAGTGACTTTTAACCATTTCTGTAAGTCCTTTTTTACCTTTCTAGTAAAATTTTAAAGTAATGTTATTTGTCTAATACGATCTTCACCAACTATGTTATCCACAGAGTTTGTTTAAAATTAATTATTAAAACCTTGATCTTAACCTTTAGAGTTTCATAAAGAGTCTAGTCCTCTGTCCTTCATGATTTTTTTGTTTTCTTATTACCTTTGGTTTTAATAGTACCTGTTCCATGTGTTCTGGAATGGCAGAAGCAGTCAGCAGTTGCAAACTGATTGGCCAGATACATCGTATTATTCTGAGTTGATGATTTTCACTCTGAAGTAGCTTTGCCAATTGATGGCTAATGCCAGCTTTTTGTCTTAGCCAATCTTTTCAGGTAATGGACTGAAGGATAAAGAGAGTGCATGGCAAGTCTGCTGCCACATGCAAATAGGTGTGACTAATTGTTTTTCGGGAGCAGTGTGTGCTTACTCGTTTTGGATGGTAGCACAAACCCCCAAACCTTTAGTTAAACATATCCTGTAACTTGTATGCAGCTCATTAATGTGACTGGCTAGAAACCTATTTTGTTCTTTATATTTTTGTGGCATTTTGGCACATCTTCTTTAATTCTTAAATTGGTTTCTTTTGGAGCTTTAAAAAGAGATTAAAACACACTCATATAAGATGTAGGATGAAAAGCATGAGGAATCAGTTGTAAAAGCATCTAAAATAAGCTTTTCACTTTAATTATGTTTCTTAAGTAAGAATTGTTTGAAATTATTAGACCATGGTTGTTAGTCTTTAGTCATTAGCTGGTTTTGCAGTGAAAAATGCAGAGTTAAGTGCTTCAAAGTTTTTGGTGGTTTTTCTTCTCCCTCCATAAAATATATGAAAGTTAGGTACAGCCTAATCCTATTAACTGGATTTGTTTTGTAGTAATGCTGGAATTAATGGTGTTCACTTAAGGAAGAGTGTCTCTTATTTGCTGTAGCTTACTGGTGTAGTGTCTTTGGGCACTGAGTGGGGCTGGTGCTGGAACTTATTTGCATATAAGGTAGTTTTATTGCTATTCTTGCTGTAAGATAATGATTCTCTGCTTTCTGCCCAGATTTGGTTGTCACTTGGTGTATGACTACAGTGGCACCTGAACTCTCAGTAGTCTGCACCAGCAGCTCTGTAGGATTTTGCTTTGAGTTTTCTTAGCTATTGGTCTCTGTAAATGTGAGCACATTTTACTGTCTTGGGGAGCCCCTGTGCTTCTGCTTGGTGTTTGGGGCTGTGGGGAGGGGTGGGGGCAATGTTGTATTGCCTCAGGATTTCCACATCAATGTGTTTCACTCGAGCCTACAGGCACTCTGCTACACGAACTGGATTTCCTTTAGTCAAGGGTAGATACCACTCTAAGGCAGTTCAGCTTTTCCCTTTGTGTTTTGGTTGCTAATTTGTTGTACTGACAAAATTCATACTTTGAAGATACTGTGAATTTTTTAATTTGACATCTTAAAACTAGTATTTAATGTCAGCAGACTTGCAAAAATACTTAGAAGTCTAAAGTGATACCAAGTCTTGAAATCTGAAGATTTCAGTGAGGGCTGAAAATCCACGTGGCTCAAGGACTGGTGCACAGTGAATGTAATGTCTGATGTTTGAAAACCTGCTCACTGAAGGAGGTGCGCTCCTTAGTGCGTGTGCATGCAAGTGCAATCCTTGGGAGCATGTGTCCCTAGGAATGGTGTAGACTGTGAACACAAGATTTGAGTACCTCATTAAAATAAGAAAAAGGGAGCTAATTAATTATTCATTTAAAACATCAGGCATGACACCTGAAGTCATGCATGCAAGTCAAGCAAGGACAGAATAACTGCCATGGAACATTGGTTTTACGTATTGAGAGGATAAAGAGATGGGCCTCTGGGCACAGTGATTATCTTCAAAAGAACAGTGGTGGGAGTTCAGTTCTCTGTCCCTGAGCATTTATTTATTGGACAGTGTGGGTTTTCAGTGTCAGTAGATGCAACACTCAGATACCTGAGTCCTGAAGCTTTCAAAATATGCCTAAGATTTGTCAGTGTTAAACCTTTAGTGCTAAAGGGATTGACTCAGAAGTTAAAGAAATCCAAGGTTACTTCATCCAGTTCTGATAGCGTCATCTTGGACAAAAAGCACCATTTCAGAAGGCAGAGATACCTTTTTTGATTAAGATGATTAACTTACCCAAGACTTATGATTAAAACCTCCAACTGCGTGTTTGGGGAGAAAAGGGAGGCAGGAATGTAGTATCTGACTGAGTATCAAAAAAGAGGCAGCAAAGTTAGCTGAGGTCTGCAAATGTACTTCAGGATTTGGCTTAGGGTTTGCCCACTGCATTGTCATGTGGTGAGAAAGGCCCCTTTTGCTGGCTAAGCTGCGGTGCCTCGGAGGGTGGCTGATTCTCTCAGTTATCTTATGCTGTCCTGCATCCAGGGTAATGTGTTTTATGCAGTCACTGTTACCTGTTATTAAGCCGTAAGCTATCCCCTTTAAAAACAAAGTGAAAAAAATAAAAATAAAACACAGGTTGTGTTGATGATGCTCAAAAAATTCAGCCAAGTCCTTTGTGAGAAGACTGTCTAGTCTGGCAGTGGCACAGCAGAATCAATTGCTGGAAGCTGAAGATGAACTAGTAAGTGGGAATTGGTGCAAATAAATATAATTGCTTCAACGTACAACTAAAGAAAAAATGAATTCTTCTCTAAGATTGAAAGCCTTTTTGAAGGTATTATTAGACAACACAGATCCTGGCAGAGAAGGGGTGACTGGATGGATACATAATGATTCATGATGTTCAGGCATACAATATCTAGTTATTTCTTCTGGTGTTCAGAGACTTAGGGGTTAATGAAATTGTTCCATCTTTGCAGTTTGGTCAGTATAGCAGACAAGGAAAATGGTGTGGGCTTAGTATTTTTTCTGCACCATTCTTCCTCAGTGTCAAGAAACTGAGAAGAGGAGACAGGACCATCATTCCTTAGGATCCCACAGGTCCAAGGAATCTGAAGGCAGTGGATGTATGAGGGCCTGTCAGCAAACTTCAGTGCCCATTCCAAGAATGCTCCAGCAGTAAAGAGAAGAAAGGAAAAAAGAAAAGGGGAAAAAAAACTCCCACCAAAACACCAAGAACTGTTCTGGTGTCACACTACCTTGCTGCCTTCAACACTAGTTGAATGATCAGCAGTGAAACTGCCCTGGTGCCTAGACCATGGCATGGTCCTCTTATGCTCTGGTGCAAAATCAATCTGTTCTCAGCCTGCTTCTGGTGAAACTTGGAATCTGTATCCTCATCTCCATCTTGGGAAGTCTTCAGTCACTCCTTTCTCTGTACTGGAACGCAACCTTTTGGAATGGAAGATGGGATCTCAAGGATTTCTAGGATTGTTCTCACTACTCTGCAGGTTATCAGGTATCTTGAACACCCATGATCCTTCCTAATCTTTTGTGGAAATTGCACTGTCAAATCCTTCAAATATCCCATAGTATCTGTGTGCACAGGTGCCATTGCTTAAATCAGGCTGAGAGAGACTAAGTCAGCCGAAGAGGAGGTGAAAATGCATCAGCTTTTTCAGAGGGTATTCTCATGAGGAAAATTTAAATCTTAGCGATGTGGAAAGATGTGAAACACCAGCTGCACTCCAGCACTGCTACAGGTGGCCTTCCCATTCTGAACTTTGACCTCAGGCTTTTATGGGCCTGTTCCCAAGCTTTAACCACTTTGAAGAAAGTAAAGCCACCAGGACTGCTCAGACCTGGCTGCCTACACCACAGCCTCCTCCAGCCCTTTCCAGGTACAACAGGCACCCACCAGCATCCCTCTGTCCAGAGCCTGGGGCTTTTTGCTTTTGCCAGAAGGACTTCAGCAAGCTTCTCTCTTCTGGTGCTGCCTGGCTTATCTGCAATCTCCTCTTTCCGGTGAATGCTCACTCGTTGTCAGGGTCCAGGCATAGCCAGTTACCAGCTCCTAATGGCTGGCAGACACGTTTTCGTGAGCATCTCAAGATCCAAGATAAGCTGTGTTGAAGAAAAGACTCAGGTATCTTGGAATTGCAAGCAGTTGAATTGTGTGGCTATGCCAAATAAAAAGCATTTTGGTTTCCAGTAGGTAGTTTCTTGGAGACAGCCTTTCAGAAGGTGTGTCAGACAGCAAGTCCTGTTTCAAAATACTGATTGCTATTGCACTAATCCCTGTTTTATGGCTGCTTCTGCAGCAGTGAGACAGGATGGATGTTTTAAATCCCTCCTGAATGCTAAAATCTGAAACTGGTCATTCATGGCTGGTGTCGTAGCCATTGGTCCTGCGCTTGTGAGTTATAAGAGCAGCTCTGCTGGCTTGTTTTAGCCTCTGCTTCAAGATGATTTACATTTGGAGATGCACTTTCCACTACTGTAATGGAAATAAACCACCAAAATAAAGGAACCAAAATTCATTAGATTTAATTTCTCTGATGGATTCTGCTAAACCAAAGCTGCCCTACATAGAAGAGTTTGGGATGGATATTTTCAGTTGTGCCTTGTGTTATCAAGGGCTTTAGTTGTGAACTGAAGCTTCTTGCTGTTTTTGGCAATGATTATTATTTAGCTGTAAATAAGTTGAAACAGAATCATGCTACTTGTAGAATAGGTAAGGTATTTAGCACAGTGATTTTTGACTGAGGCTGCAGTGTGTGTTTCAAGATGTGATTCTTTTCTTCCAGGTATGTGTTTTGATTTACTCAACTTTCAAGCTGATGTTAAATAGAAGTTTTCTGGCATCTGCTTTTCTTCCTTGTTGAAAAGGGACGTTTCAATGAGAGTAGAGATGCTTCTTGGTCTCTCTCCCTTAATTCAAACCTGTAACTTTTTGGAGTATAAAAATCATTGAAGATCCTTTAGGCATTGCTTTGATGAAAAACGAAGAGCAAGACATCAATTTCAGTCTTACTCAACCATTGTGTATTTTTATTTGTTATGACAGTCTTGTTTCACTTTTTCTTGTTTTTTTGTAATTCCACATTACATTTTTTTAGATGGGAGGGAGAGGTTGAACTCCATGGTTTTTTGGCATGCAATTACCATTACAGTGTGCAAATTAAATATTATAGTATAATACATTGTCAGTTCACCTGCTGATTATTATGGATTAGTAGAATTTGGGTGTCGGAACAGATCCTGGTACTTTGCTACTTCCACATTCTTCTCGGATTATGGCACTGCCTGGCTGTGTAGCAGAAGGAGAAATCTGAATTTTATTCCTTGGCAATCATTAGAAGTTGAGTTAAATCACTTTTTAATATGCTTTTTAAAAATTAAATTTTAAAAGCCACTGTAGTATTTCTCAAACTTTATAGAAATAATATTATTAAAATAAAAGTTTAACAGTATTCCCTTTGACATAAAATTCAACACTACGCTTTCTGCAGGTAGCACTGATTTCAAGTGATAGTGTCAAAGTAAGAATTCAATGAAGGCTGCATTCAATCTGCGGTTAAACCCCTTGTGCCCAGCTATTCCATTAAATGCATGTTACAGTAAGTTCTCTTACCTGAGTGAGGAGCATTGGGGTGTCACTCCAGGGGTCAGCACTCTGTGCCTGTAACAGCCTAAGTCAGTTTTTCGTCTCTGGCATGTTGCAGTCCTGTGGTTTGCTGGTATTTTTTTCTGACTAACTCAAATGAATTTGTCTGTTTCCTATCGAAGCTTTGCCATAGGTTTAACAAATACAGAGCAAAATGTTATGACTACACTGCTCTTAATTAGAAGGAGCAGAAAACTCTGAATTTTTATCCCACGTAGCCTGGGGGCTTGCTGTGTTTCAGGGCTTTGGGAGAGAGACGTGGCTGTGGTGGGGAGGTGGGAGGGTGTCCTGCCATGCTCCTCTCCCAGGGCAGCACGAGCACGGTGCTGTGACCTGGCTGGGACTGACTGCCTGCTGCCCTGCCAGGGTCAGGCAGGGATCCCCTGCAGGTGAGGGTGGGGAAGCAGCGCTTCCCAGAGGAGACGCTCACCTGTGAGGTGTTGGAGGGCTACATCAGCAGAGGGGAACTGTCCCGTGGGCTGTGCAGGGGGAGGGAGGGGCACTGATGGGAGTGACAGCTCCAGCTCCAGTGCTGAGTGTAACGGCCTCTTCTGTGTCTCAGAAAAGATTATTTTTAAGGCTAGTTAGCTGAAGTAAGATCAGTTCTTTAGAAGTACCCAGCAGTGATTTTTGGAAGGTAAAACTGCTTGAATTTTGCAATGAACCCGACAAGTTAGTGCAGCTCTTTAATCTCTCTGTTTTTCTTTTCTTACAGCAAGCAAGGATTTGGCACAGACATCCTATTTCATGGCTACCAACAGGTTGTTATCCTGAACCTCTTTGTTGCACTGTTGTAGCACACTATAGCTTCCTTTACTGCAGGGCCCCCTGATGTGTCTTACCCTTGTTGCAGCGGGGGACTGGGCCACCTCCAGTGGTGGTACCTCCCCGCCTGCAGTGCGGTGTATTGGACAAGGGCCTGACGGCACAAAGGGCTTAAATGCACAATGAGAAGTGTAGTGGTGCTTTCTGATGACTTTTTCTCGATTGTGAGTGCATAAGTCTAAAATTGGTAGCCTGAATAGCAGCTAAAGATTACAAAGAGATAAACTTAACCTAGAAATCCGAGCATCTTGGTAAGTACAAAACTATTTTTAGTTTACACTTGTAGTTAATGGCAGTTTTCTCTTAACTTTAAGTATATTGATCCAGTCTTAACTTAAAAATGTTAGTGGGCCTAAGATAATTTCAAATAGCTGATTTTTCTTTGTAGATAGACTAGTATTAGCACAATGTTATTTCTTTTAGAAACAGCTCTTTAATCAATATATAGTTTTAAAACTTAAGTACTTGGATAAATTTATAGTTCTAGGATTTCAGATGGGTGTTTTATAGACATAGCCTGTCATAGAAAGAATTAGAGAGCAGACTTTAGTCTTGAATTGTTGAATAATTCAATTTGCCTCTTGCAAAACTACTTTACCTTTATTTAAGAGGATTACATTATGTGTAGACACAGTTTTTAAACAGTATCTGCTGGTTATTAGAACTGTTCTAAATAAGTAAATAAATCCTGGTGGTTCCTTGATGGGCAAGGTTCTGTACTTAAGCAGCTCTTAAGAGAAGTTATGCTAAAGCAGTGAAAGTGAAGCAATGTGTTTGTGGTGCTGGAAGCTGAAGACAAGGTCACAAATGTCCCAGATCTGGGCCTGGTGAAAGCAGAGCCCACAAGTAACTCACCTGGCTGTGTGGAACTGCTGGGGACCTTCTGATTGTCTCATTCAGAGACTGCACAATCAGCTCTGTGCATTTTACTGCAGAATTTTAATTCACCATATTATACTGCCCTTTTTAGTACTTAAGTGCAGTAGAATAATTGGTAAATTTATTTACTGTTCATCAGGATTTTGATAGCAAAAACAAATTAAACTTTTCCACCACATAAATACCCTGCCCTTTGTTTTCTTAAGGCAGTAAGCTATCTTATGAACTTAATCAACAAAATGTTTAACTGCTGTTGATTGACAAGCTGTCTCATTCTGTATATTAATGGTTGATTTCTTTGGGTTTTCTGTTTTACATGTTTGGTTTCCTTTGGTTCCTCATTACGAAATTTGTGCAACAGCCTTCACCTTACCACATTCTGTCTTCAGTACAAGCCTACAGTGATAGCTTGTGTGTGCATTCACTTGGCCTGCAAGTGGTCCAACTGGGAGATTCCAGTATCCACTGATGGAAAACACTGGTGGGAATATGTAGATCCCTCAGTTACTCTAGAACTACTAGACGGTAAGTCCATAGTCCTTTCTCATTTTGAAATTCAAGTGTTTATTCATGGAAGGATGGGAGCACAGTATGTAGTGAGAGCTTTCAGCTGAAGTCTCACTGACTTCACGTACTGTATGTTCAGTGAAAGAGAGGGATAGGAGTGGGGAGAACTTCAGAACACAAACTTGGTTTCAAGATCTCTAGTTTCATCCTGGGGTGTCCACATACCTTTTGCAGGTGCAGGGTAGAATCCTGCTTTTAAATGCTTTTCAGAACCAAGACAGAGCTGGAAATTGGTCAGTGCAATTTCATGCAGGCCTGATTGTTTCAGGTACCTCAGTGTTGTTTGAGTGACAGTGTTCATAAGGCTGTACATAAAATTGCCGTGTTTATGAAGGCAGTTCTGTGTTAACAGTTTGGTGTAGCTTGCAGCATCTCAGACTCTGGTAAAATATTTTTTCTTGTCCAATGGCTTCTTTCCCAAGGAAGTATACACCTAGAACAGCATATACCTAGAAGTTTACTGTCTTTTAAGATAGTACTTACTACAGTGGAGTCTGAATTTAAGGCCCAGATGTGCTGCTGTAGTGGAGGTGGGAGCTCCTGGGGCTTTCAGATCTGTGTTGGACTGTGTTGGTCCTGGAGTGAAACATTGGTTTCAGAGTAGTGGTGGAGATCTCCAGGCTTCAGATGGCCCAGCACTGACTCCCTGTGCCTGCTGCTTTGCTCTGCTGAGCTGTTCTTTCTTAATGGCAGTTTGGGGAGGGAGGGTTTGAAAGTGACAAATTGAGTAGATGTTATGTGAAGCACAGAACCAGAGTGAGCTTCAAACTGCAGGCTCAAATGTCTCTGTCTTACTGAGCTTCTTCAAGCTGTAGCTGCAGTTCCAGACACCAGCCTGCTTCCTTCCCCCCGGCTGTGGGTTTGTGGCTTTGGTAAGCATGCACTATTT
>WEIT01029645.1:148978-233978 GCA_013389985.1 Dryoscopus gambensis | reverse complement strand
TGGGTTTTGGTTTCTCTGTAAAGGATGTCCACAAAACTCATGGGCTTTGGGTTTCAATGTAATTGTAAATAGGTAAAAATGTCTGTGTGTTTGTGTCTGAAACTGAGTTCCATGCGGTGATCCTAGGACTGAGAGGGAGGGAGAGGGGATGCAATCAGGTGCCACTAGTTTTTCCTGACTGAAATCCACTGTAAATTAGTGAATGGTGTGAATTGCAGCCTGGCTGAGGTGTTGGAAATGAATGAAAACTATTGGGATCGGCATCGGCCTCACGTGAATGACTGAATAAATGCAATAAAAGGCTCATAGTCAACACTATTACTTTGTTCATCACTTATTACAGATTTTTTGTTATAAATCTGAGCATATTAATTATGTAATTTGTAAAATGATGCTGTAGTGGAGACCTTGCTACAACACTATTAAAAATCTTTCCTTTTTGTGAGATGAGGTTTGTAGAATAGTGAGATTCTTTCGTATGTTGAATCTTGATCTGTTCCTGATGGTGGGAATGCTGGGGTGATGTATCTCACTGTGAGCTGGTACTTGGCTATTTGCATAACATGGCAGTTCTGTATATTCTTTTGGCTAACTGTAAATATAAATGTTTCATAATAGCTTAGTTGAATTTTTGAGGTACAGCTGTTTGTGTGAGATTAGAAAAAAGTTTATTTCTAAGAACTTGTAAAAAAAAAAAAGTATTTTCAATAAAATTCCCTACCTCACCTCTATTGTGCAGAAATGATCCCATTTTCCTATGTTTAATTTTTCCAACTCTGTTAGTAGACGCTAAGATCCCCTTTCAGTTATTGGCAAAATATTGCTAGTTTTCATCAAACCACTCAAATAATGGAATGCTGGAAAGTGTGAAGTCTTACTTGTTTCCTTTATTTCCATTACATTGATCAGGTATTTGGCACCTGAAAAGCAAATTCTAGACATTTTGTGCCATCTTAAGCTGCTCCTTCTCTCAACCTTGGGGGCAGAGGCTGTGCACGGTGGTAACAGTGTGTAGTGCCTGGCCAGCTGTGATGGTGGAGGGGTTTTTATTATTATTTTTCTTTTCAGCAGTGAGGGGGTGGGTGCAGTGCTACACCAAGCATCTTTCTGAGACCTTAGGGGAAGGGTTCCCAATCCTTTTGCAGGGAAGGTGATTGGACAAATACGTTGTTTGCGTTCTTTAATTTGATGTAAATGCACATAAACATAATCAGTTCTAAAAATTAATGTCTTGAGCCTTGGAAGTTATGCCAGACTGAACTAGCTAGTTAATTCCTCCTTTCTCTGAAGTGTTCAACTCCTTGCACCTTAAAGAGATAAGTAATGCCAGGAGTCTTCTCTCCCACTGCTACTGGACATGACTGTTTCTCTGGCTTCTGAAGTGGATATAGCAAATCCAATTTTTAACCTTAAAACTTTCAGTGCCTGGGTTTGATTCCCCTGTATTCCTGCACTTGTAACGGCAACATTGGTGTTGTCATAGTTCAGGCATTGTGTTCTTTGATAACACCTCTAAAATTTCTGAGCTTTCCCATGGTGCAGGTCCCTGTGGGAAGGGAAAGGTAGGGGAGAAAAGGCACTGGAGTTTGTCCTGGAGGCCCTGCCTTGGGAGAGCTCTGCTTCTTAACCTGTGTGGAAGAACCAGGGGTTTCATAGGAGTAGTAGAAGTGGCTTTGGTTCCTGCTGAGCTTGGTGAAAAGCACTAATTTTGAACCTAAATAATCTCAAGAGACCATGGGTTTTCTGGAACCAGTGTCTGCCTCCTTAGAAAGAGGGTTAGATGTGTGGATTTTTAGATGCAGATTTTTACAGCCTGTTGCTGGCAGTAGTTCCAAGACCAGTGTAACCCAGCTGGGTTGGCCTGCCTGTGGCCCTCCCTTCTGAGATGTGAGCCATGGCTCACCCTACCGTGTGAAAGAAACACGGGGTACCCCTGCAACCACACCAGGACAGGGCTGTATCTTCAGCTTCTGAGATTTAAATCCTCCAAATCTTGAGGAAACCTGCAGTCACAGTAAGAGCTTGGCGGCCTGCATGCGCTGTAATGGGTTCTTGCTGGTTTCAGAAAGGAAGGCTGTAATCTTTAAACCAGCAAGGCTTGCCCTGCTCCAGCACTCTAAATAATGAAGCAAGTGTGATCCTGCTCTCTGAGTCACTCAGAGTCTCCTGAAAAAAGGAGTTTTCAAGATTTCACACCCTTTCCCCTTCTTACATTGGATACCTGTAATTAAGCATCTGGAAAATCTCTGATCTCAAGTAAGAAAGATGCAAAGTTAGACTTGTTTCTAGGCTGCTCCACCAGACTGGCTCAGCCAAGGGACCTACGGCTCCCCAGCCTAACACAGAGCTTGGTTTAGCTGGGCTGGGCCGGGCCCTGGGCGGGGCTGCAGGCACGGCTCTGATTAAGATGAAATACCTTTGTTGCAAGTGCTGGCCTTAAGATGCCACCTCATTCTTGAAGTCTGGTTAAACAAAAGCAAGAATGTGCTTTCACATTTTGATTTAAAACTCAGGTTCAAGTTTTACAAACCTCTAATGACTACTTTCAGTGTAATTAACTGGATTAAACATGACAAATTGCAAATAACTGGTAACCTTAATATTGGAGAACTCTAACAGATGTTAATTTTGCTTGTAAGATGTGCATAAGACGGGGGGGTTTGTAATGCTGACCTTTTTAAAATTAATTATATATTCTAGAGCATTCCCATTCTCTCCCTGCTTATGACTCTCATCTCAGTTTCATTTCATGCTAAATAAACCCTCATATTTACTTTGCAGCTTTGTTGAAGACTCTACCTTAATCTGGGAAGAATTAATATACATCATGGAATTATGTACATCCCACTGGAGCTCACATGCCAGGGCTCCTGCCTTTGTTCTGCAAGGTACTTTAACGTGAAGATACTTTAACATGATGTTGCCATGGATGTCTGGCATGAGCACCAACTGGTATTGCTCAGAAAAGGACTGTTAACTGCTTGAACTTTGAATATTACTGTGATGTTAGGATATCTCTTATACTGGCATAATGTTCTGTCATTGTTATGTGACATTATACCTACAGAAACTATTAATAAAGAATTTTGCTAGAAGTACTGACTTCTCTTTGCTTTCATGAAGTTTAAACTTAACCCCCTGAAGTCGGGCTACTGGAATAAAATAAAGCTTGAAAGCTATTTAAGTAACTAAAATGTTTAGCACTCTGAGGAAAGTTGGTTTTATATAAAACTTAGAACTTCCTTCTTTCCCATTTGTAAATTTTACAGTTGTTTATGTTACTGCTGACACTGAAATCAGGGTCTTGGATTCTTTAGAACTCAGCTCTGAACAGTTGTAGGGCTGAGTTTTACTGCCTCTCTTCCTGGAGCCTGGGTGTTCACAAAGGCTAAAGGTTTACCCCATTTTGATAGGAAAAAGCTTTATCAGAAAAAGGACATGCTAAATACTAATACCTGCATTTTTTGCTTTGTTTTATTAATACTTAATAGTGCTTTTTAGATTTTATTTAATTTTGTGCAGTTAGTGGTAGCTACTTAGTGTAACAGTGGCTTCTGCAGCGCAGAGGGGCACTGTTCCATATCACCCAATCACAGATGGTGCTCACTCAAGTGATCTGAGAAACACTGCAGGTTTTCAATGACCATCAGCACCCCATGGGGACAGTAAGGAAGACAGAGCCAGACAGGACAAGGGACAACAGGACAACTTGACCTATAAGCCAGTCTTCAAACATACAATCACTTTTGCCATGAGGGAGGTTAAAGACTGGAGCATGTTGCCTGGAGTGGCTGTGGAGTCTCCATCCATAGTAATACTAAAAGCCAGTGGGACAAGGGCCGGAGCAACCTGCTTCAGTCAGCCCTGCTCTGAGCAGTGGGGCTGGACCAGAGCATCTCCAGAGGCTCTGGTCCAGCCCCAACCTTCTGGGACATGAAAGTGTCCCTAAAATGCACTATTTCATTTAAAACAGGCAGTCCCGTACTTTAGATTTGTTCTCTCTTGTAATTATCACCACAGTATCTTGTGGAGATACAGGGCCTCAGGAACACAGGACTGATCTATGTATGTAAAAAAGTTATTCACCAGCTAAAAATTGAAATGCCCACCCAGCTAAATAAAAGGGCCCACCTGAGTGAATAAAAGCCTCGGTACATTTTACGCCAGTAGATGGTCTGAGGTCCCTGTGGGATCATCACACTCATTACCCGTCTCCCAGCTGGAGTTACCTGCAGAGCTCTCTGCCTGTAGCTTGTGTTCCATAGGGTTTTACAGACATTCCAGCTTACCTGGCCTGTCGCATGCCAGTGATGGTGACTTTATTTCCCCTTAAGTCTCTCCAAATACAACACAACACGGCCTCATGTTTCCAGTGAAGGAGTGCCCACTCCGGTGAGCACAGGCATTGCAGAACAGGGACTCTTCAGTCATTGCTGCCTAATAACAGACTCCTTGCACACAACTGCTCTCCAGTATTTCTGCTGTCACCTTGAAGTCCACTTCCTTGAGGTCTTTTTTTTCACAACTGAAAATCTTTTCCGTGGAAAATGTAAACTCATTTGGCAAGAGTTGTGAAAAATTCACTGTCTTCCTTTCACAAAGGGATGGTCCAGCAATTGCAGAGCAGAAGGCCGTTTGTGTTGATCTCTGCATTGAAGGTTTCACAGATCAGTACATAAAATGAGTATCTGTGCCTGTGATGTGGTTGTAAAATCTAACTGCAAAACTAGCCTTTATTATTATTATTATTATTATTTCTCCATTCTCTACTCATTTTTAGGTTTTTTGATAAAGCTGATAGAAAGGAAGGGAGGCTTCAAGGGAAAAGACTGTTGGAATTTACGAATTATAAAACTGAAATACTTTATTATTAAAGAAATCATTACTTATTCCCCTAAATTTCCTGTAAATCTTTGAATAATTCTGCTAGTTTGGCTATTTCAGGTGCACCAAAAATGTATTTAAGAAGGCTGATAATTATCTGTTCAAGCCTCTGTTAATCAAGTTGTCCTGTCACCTCCAATCAATGTCATGCGTTTTAAGAAGCCCATGGCTTTGTTAAAACAAAACAAACACCACAAAAAGAATTCTTATAATGGGTGTATGCTAGCTGTTTGGGGTTTTATAGAGAGAACTTTATGTTTCTAATAAGTATTATGTTTTAAATAAGTATGTATGCCCTGTATATCCTGGAAGTGATAACAGATTTTCCACTGCAGAAGACAAGAATTAAGTGAAAGCTCTTCCATTTAGAATACCATCCTTAAAACTGTCTGACATAGGCCAGACTCAAACAATACTGGAACAGCAAAGCACAGCAAAGAAATTTATCAAACATTTTGTCCAAAACTCAATGGTGCCATGCTTCTGCATGAAAATTACAGTGAAAGTAAATGATGAGTATAAGGCCTACAAAAAGAGAATCTGTGAGGGCTTTTTTATAGCTTTATAGAGAGCAAAGCTCTTTTATATATACTTTTATCTCAAGGCTTTCCTGAAGTGCTGAAAAGCCTATGCATTTACAATAAAGTCATACATACCATAACCCAAGCTCCCACGAACCATCTCTGCAACACAGACTACCAGCATTTTTCCTTTCGTTCTCCAGTTCAAAGCCTCCATACCTGGTTAAGCAGGCGTGCACAAACTCCACGGCAGCGCTGGAGAAGCGGTCGGGCAGGGCAGGCATCAGCCCCCTGTGGGCCCCGATGTAGAACATGGCTGCCACCCTGTCCATGGAAGCCAGAGGCGGTTTGCCTGTTGCCATCTCAAACACGGTGCAGCCAACGCTCCAGATGTCCGATTTCCTGCCGTAGCCAGACTCATTTATTACCTCTGGAGCCATCCAGTAGGGAGTGCCGTGCACAGACCTGAGCAGCTCGCTGCGGGTGCCGCTGAGGCTGGCCCAGGCCAGGCGCCTGGCACAGCCAAAGTCAATCAGCTTTATCACCCCGTTGGGCATGAGCATCACGTTATTGCCCTTGATGTCTCTGTGGACCACACAGTTGTCATGTAAATATGCAACCCCTTGTAGAATTTGCTTGGTGTATTTACACAGGACAACTTCTGGCAATGGACCGAAGCGATTCAGAATACTGGAAATTGAGCCGCCAGGAACAAACTCCATGAAAATGTTTAAAATGTTGTCTTCCAGGCAAGTTCCTAAATAAGTTACAATATTGACATGCTTCAATGTCTTCAAAAGATCAACTTCCTCATGGAACTTCTGATACTCCTTTTCTGTTGTGAGTTGATCTGATGTATCCAAAACCACCTGTTTTACAGCTATTAACTGTCCCTGGCTTGTCAGACCACAGTACACCTACAGTGAAACCAGCACTTATTAAACAAGACACGAGATAAAATTTGAGTATTTACTTGTTTTAAATAGCATCTTTATGTTTGTCATGTTTCATGTCTCACTGTATAATGCAAAATATTTAACCATTTGTTGAATAAGACAAGAGGCATTTTTGAGATAAGGCGTAGCTCAATGACAACCAGCACATCTCTTAACACATTCACACATTAACTTACCGTGCCATAGGCTCCCTTTCCAAGGACTTCTCCTCTTGTCCACATAATAGGATCTTTGTTAGCTAAACTGCTTCCTGGGAATTTAGTAGATTCATCAAAGTTTAGAAGGCCACTTTCTTCACGGGAAGCCGAAAAGGCTTTACTGTAACTCTGCTTGAAAGATGATGGTCAGTGTGGGGAGAAAGCGGAGAGGAAAAGACAGGCTTCATTCGGTCCTTATGTTTTTTATGAGGAGTAATTTTTCCTGGCATGACTTTGCCCTATAGATTTTTATATATATACATTGCCCTGATACAACTGCTATTGTAGGTAAAACTGATATAAATATTTTCAAGTATACATCACAACAGTGCATAACCAGGTTACAGCATGACATCTTCCACTGACACCAAGACAGAAGGAGCAATTAAAAGAGCAGGATATACTCTTTTTTTGGTCTCATAGATACAGCTGCTAAGCTGAAGGGTGAATATGGCTATCATCATGCTCTAAGTAACACATGTAACACAGGTCTGATGAAAATAACAGGGCCATGACTCCCCAGGAAGAAAAGCCTGCTTCAGAAAGATGGCAATAATTATCCCATCTTGCTGTGGAACTCCCTGGGAGAAGTGAGAATGGAGCTATAATTGGCACCTGTGTCTGCAGAAGCACAAGGGAGTGTATCAATACATAGTGAAAGGAATTTCCTTATAGATTTATAATTTAAGGAGACACAGAGCTAATAGAACCAAGGAGAAGCAGTACTGGTAGAGAAACACCTAATTATGTGAAGGCATTTAGATGACTTGGGGACCAAAATCTGAGCCTTCTAAGCTCAAAGTTTTGATTAAGCATTAATTAAACAGGATAAGTCTGAGAAACCAATACTTGTAGTTCATACCTATAAAAGTACCTGGTTGCACTCAGAGATTCAAGATAATTGCCCTTTTAGATATAGAAGGACTATTTGTAGTGTCTTTTCTACTCCTTAGCTGTCCAGATCTCCAGCTCTTGCCTTGCCAGAAACCTTTTTATACAAGTTCTTCAATTAAGACCGCCTATTCTCTTTATTCACTACAATTTCTCAATGTATATAAGCTTTGGCAGCTATTCCTGTCATGCCTTAATACCTTCTGGCTTGTGACCTGACATCTAACACAGATATATTCAACAGAGCACTGGAAGAATCAGCGGGCAGCTGGCCCAAGGAAAAGAGACTTGATAAATCTCTTTAATAAGCACATATTTCCCATCTTTCATCCAAACTTAGGTGAAGCATAACTCAAAGGCAAGTTACAAGAAGAAATTACTTTTACCTTCTCTAGAGCACTATTTATTATTGCTCCATCTCCATTCATCATATTTTCCTCTTCTTCACTCTGTGTGTTTTGCACTTTAGAACACATATTTTTTGGTCCTGAAGAGTTGATATCTTCTTCTTCAAGCATTAGCAATTCTTTGGCCAGACAACAAAGCAACTCATCAGTCACATCCTTAGTATCTGACCAGGAGGAAATGTTTTGACTTGTCTGGAAACTGGGGCTTTTGGCTTTTTTTGTCCAAATCACTGAAGGTTGAATCGATTCATTTGCCAAACCACTGTTTTGAGGTGTGTTTTCCCAACTGTGATGTAATATTTTTGTAGGGGATTTGCATTCCAGTTTATCTGAAAAGGGCAATTCAGAGTTATTGATGGACTTGGAGTCCTGGTCTGATTCCAGGCCTTTGCCACCATGCACATCTCCCCTGCACTGGGGCACACAGACGTTCTGCTCTGCTGTTACCAGACTGCCACTTGGAGCAACACATTCTCTGCAGTCTTTATCACTCAACTGAAAGAGATCCTGGCTGCAGGCAGAAGCTCTCTGATGGCTGGATTTATCCTGGCTGTCTAATGACCGCTCCAAAGAAACTTCTTTAACAGTTGATAGGTTTGAATTTGAAAAAATTTCATTTTGCTTAGTTGACTGTGAAAGCTCTTCCAAAAATATGAGCTGATGATCGGTGTCTCTGTGAAACAACGTTGTGATATTCGAGGTGCTTGTTTGAAAATCCAAGTCAGAAGTTGTTACATTATCTTGTTCTGTGTTGCTGTCACTCAACTTAGTCCTTCTGTCCTTTGTGATTAAACCTTTCTGCTTTTGTTTAGGGCCAGGTATGGTCTTCTTTGGCTTGGAATGTGTTTTCTTGTGAGTGTTTCTGACTCTGCTGCTCTCTCCCCCTTTACTGCAGGCAGATCTGCAGGTGCATCTCCCTTGTGCAGCAGAATAAACACCTTTATAAAACCTGCTCTCGTGTTGATCAAGGTCTCGCATGTGGCAATAGACAGGAGTTCCAAACATTTCATAAATACCTGGGCCTTCGTCATCTGAATTTATTATTTTGAACATGTCAGTGTATTTCAGATCTACAAAATCTGAAGCAGAGGGTGCACGTGGCAGACAAAATGGAGTAACATGTTTCTTTAAGACAGCTGAAATTTTGCAACTGCAGGAGCAACTTTGCTTTTTAATTTTCTGAGCACTCTGAGCAGCATGGGCTTTGTCTCCTTGAGCATTTTTTTTCTGACGCCTCATGGAAGTCTCAGCGTTCACTTTTGTCCGTTCCAAAGACGGAAAAATCTGACTCTTGGCATTACATTTTGTGGTAACCTCATCAGAAGCAATTAAGTCTTCAGATACTTTTACCTTGTTATTAATTTTAGATTTTGATGAATATTTATTCCTATTCATCTTTATTTTATTTTTGTCATTTTCTTTGTGAGCAAGAACATTGAGGGTTTGAGTAACATGAGGCAGGGTACAGACTCCACCCTTTTTTGTGGCAGGTTGTTCAGCAATGTGTGGTTCCCTGGCTGGTTCTTGTTCAGAGAGTGTAACGTGAGCAACAGGTACAAGCTGACTTTGGTCTTCTGAAGTTGCTTCTGACATTGCTTCTTGCTCTATTTCAGACTCAGAGAGACAGACGTGATTTTCTGACTGTTTTCCAGAGGGATCTTGAACTTCTACTCTGGGAATTACTGCAACTACAGAATTATCTTCTAAGGCTCGGTAGGCCTCTATCACTTTGTTTTTACAGGAAGAACCTAAATCATCACTGTAAAGCACAAAGTTGGCACTCTCAGCTTCTCCATGTGGTTTATAATCCAGCATCCTCTCTGCAGCATTTCCTCCTTCCAGACGAGTGCTACAGCAATTCTCTGCTCTGTTCTGCTTATTGCCAGCTCCTGAGGCATCGCTTGTCACTGTAACTGATGTCTGAGCTGTAAATATGCCACAGTTCACCAGCGCATTGCTTGAGCTCAAGTGAGGATGACTCTCACCACAGAACCTGGCTTGGGTCAGAAGATGGATGTTCTCACAAACCACTGAACACTGGAACTTCACCTGGTCCTTCTCAGTGTGGACTGCTACATCAGCTTCCCTCCATTTTAAATGGCTTTCGATTTCTTCCTTCTTGTTCTTGGGGTACTTATCCCAGTTACTCATGCTGAAGTAGTACAGGTCTGTCACTGGAGTGAATTTACCAGAAATTGTGGCCATGATCAATTCTGATGACTTTTCACCATGCCTTTTTAATAGGTTGTCTAACTGATACTGATAAAATTTAGTAAGTGGTTTTATAGGCTGAGGAATAGAGTTCACAATACTTAAAATATTTCTGATGTTGCTGCTTTCATTGACAATATCATCCTCTAGAGGAGCACGATGAATTGTTCTTACAGGCTGACATGTCAGTGGTGGCAAATGAAACTGTAATTTCCATTAAAAAACATTAATAATGTGCTACACCACAGGTACAGATAAAATCTAATCACTAGGAATGAGGCAGACTAACAAAAAAAATGATACAATAATTATTCTTTTATATATTCCTGTATTAAACCTATTATGAAGTGTAATATCAGACTCCTGAGAAAACACATGATTTTTCTCACATTAATTACATTCATTTTCTCATATCCAGAACTATTCCTAAGTATTTCTTAGTACAGAAAGTTGGATCCTTTGCTTTAAGGGACAAGTCACTCTTCATGACTTAAAACCAGTAAGTTTTGTCCACATGTACAAATCCTCTTGTCAGTTATTAACTCTGTCTTATGGCACTTCACATGCTTGCTACAGGAATTCAAAAGCTCATCGGAGCCTTCATGTGCCAGTTTCTCACTCTCTGTGCACTCTCCCTGAATGCGAGCACCACTCTAATGCTGATATTTAAAGTCTTTTTATGTACCCCTCAATGGGTGCTGACACCACTAATTATACTCCCAATGGAACTGGAGCTCATGTAAGCAGTTTTTAAAAAGGGAAACTAGACCATTATAACAGAATGCTATTGCATCCCTGGAGAAAACAATTCTAACAAATTATTTATAGACTTTAAGATACATTATATTAAATCTAAACATATAGACCCATAAACCGTGTTAAATGGCCACAGATTTAGCTCACAGCTTTGGGCACACTGGAAGACAGCACAGTCTGCACTCGAGTTTCAGTGAAGTGGAATGGATAAAACCAAAGGCAGCTGACACAGAAGTCTGTTGGGTCAGGGATATGTTTTATTATTCCTCCCTTCCTCCTTCTCTTCCCATCACATTAGGTGAAAGGTACCATGTACATTTGAAGGAGTACAGATCAGAGAAAACTGAGTACTTTGGTTTGACTATTCAGATGAACAGTGAGAATAATTTTCTGAAAAAAGCATTTCTGTTATTTATTTTATAGGAAATTGTCCTGGTTTGACAGGAAGGAAGTTTTTTAAGGAAGGTGTAATCAAACCAATCATGGATTAGAAGTGAATATTGACATCTGGTGTGGCCACTAAGGAGATGTGTCACCTCTGAGAACATGGGGAGATAAAGGAGAGATTCACGGAGGCACTTCCTTTTGTGTTCCGGTTATCGAAGGGAGCGCATCTCCTCCCTCACCCAGCCCGAGGCCTGAAGGCCTGGGCCTAGGGCCTGGGTGGGGGAGGGAGGGGCAGCCATGCCGCCTGAAGCCCTGCGGCCTGAGGATGAGAGGTAGGCCGGAGCCCAGAGAGAGAGGGAGAGAGATGGAAGGAGACGGGACTGTGCCAGTTTCTGCAGGATGGAAGGGTGGAGAGACGAGGAGATGGTTCTCTACCCCCCTCCCCCCCCTCCCAGAGAGAGAGAGAGACTGCATCTGCGCCGGCCGAGCGGAGCGGGGGAGGTTCCCAGTGTGGGAGTCCTGGAGTTCCTGCGTGTGTCCCGACAGCAGCAGAGACTTTTTAACCCTTCTCTTCCTTGGAACAGAAAGCTTTATGAAATATTAATCCTCCTGAGCAGTGAGAGTGAGAAGGGAAAGACAGCCTGGAATTCTGTGACGTTAAAGAAATTGATGGGAAGAATTTGGTGGGAGGAGATGATGGAGTGGCTTTGGCTGGACTTATCTTGTATAGCCATAGACTGAACAATCTGTCTTTAATACGTGAGACTGCAGTTAGGTGGATGCAGTGGCTGGATGCCAGATAAGGCGACCTGCTGCAGTGATGCTGATGCCAAGTGGATGAAGAAGGAGAGAGGATGAAGAGGGTGGGGTGATGCTCTCTGTCTTCAGCGAAGAAGACCAGGAAGAGGGTGTGGTGGTTCCCTCTGTCTTCGGAGCAGAAGACCAGGAAGAGGGTGTGGTTGTGCCCCCTCTCTTCACAGCAGAAGAAACCCTCGGCCCCAGGGGTTATAAAATGGGGGGGACTCTTTGTCCCAAAAAGGAGCTTCTGGTACTTGGTAAAGCGTCATTGAATCCTGAGGGCAGTCTCAATCCATGGATGGTGGTGAGAGCACCAGACATGGGAGGACACTATGGTTTGCAAGAGAGACTCCTCTCTTCTTAAATGAACTGAGAATTGATTATTTGAGTATTGGTAACCGATCAGAAAATCCAAGGTTTTGTCTGATTGTGAAAGGGTGGAAGTTGGGAGGAGGAGGAATGTTTCTGAGAGTTTTCATGTTCCCTGTGTGTTTCTTTCCTTTAATGTAGTTTATTAAAGTTTTTTTCCTATTCCTAAGTCTGAGCCTGCTCTGCTCTGTTCCTGATCACATCTCACAGCAGTAAAAATATATTTTCATGGGGCACTGGCTTGTGTCCAGTGTCTAACCATGACAGAAATGAATATTTTTATGCAAATGAATGCAACAGAAATAATCACACAGTCATCTGCTCTGAGTGCTCATTTGCATGTCTATATTCAACATCAGTTTGCAATCTGCAAGAAATTTTTGTTTGCTTTCCAAGGGCAAACCAAGGTTTGAACATGCCAGGAAAAGCAAAGCGTTGGTTTGAAATTCACAGTTCTGAAGGCTTTGTCCAGCCTGCATGGCATTAATATGAATGCTCAGTTTATCCCAAAAGATACACCTCTAGAAACCACCGGAGCCCAAGACATGAAAGGAAGCTGCATTAAATCTCACTGAGGTCAGCTAAATTGCTTTTCTTAAATATTTCCCTGCATTTGAAATGATTTTTTTCCATAACCCTTTTTATAATCCTGTGTCAGAACTCTTGCTCCTACTTCTATACTTTTCTTCACTTTTTTCCTGTGCACAGTTGTATTCTGTGGTGGGTTCACTGAAGTTTATATTTGATTCAATGAGTTGAGTTTTGTACAAAAGGCTTTTAATTAATATACATAAAGGCCAAATTCTCTTTTTTCTAAATATGGTATATTTAAAGTGCTGTGAAACATTGAGATGTAAAATTGTGAGCTTGTTTCTAAATACAAAAGTTTTGTCTAATCCTATTTACACTTTTCACAAAATCTCATGTCATGTAAAGTATGTTTAATCCTAAGAGATTACTTTTTACTTGCTAACACAATAAATTTCATCAATCATCTAATATCAAGACCATTTTAGAATTCAGCTTCAATTTTAAACTACCGTTTAAAGGAAGTGTTGGGGCTTTTGGCAAAACTAGACATCTAATTTGCTTAACATATAGAATGCACATTTAAATTAACTTCATATTTCTATTTTAAAAGGCTTTATATATTTTTTAACTTTTCTGTCCAAAAATCCCTGATGTAACATCTTACTGGCAATCTGTTGATACACATCTGAAGATTTGCTGACACACAAATATGAAATTAATGTAAAAATATTTCACATTCTTTTAAAAACCCACCTGAGACTAAGCAAACTACCTACAGTACTTCTGTACTTCTATTTTTAAGATTTTGAAATGATATAATACTTTTGCCAGTGATCATTTTATACGTAATGTCCTCTTACCTCAGACCTGTTGTTCCTGGTTTTTAGCATTGTTACATTTAACCCTTAAAAATCAAAACAAATGAAATATTAATCTGATGTTCTTAAACAGACTACAATTCACATTTATAAATTAATTTCAAATTGCAATGTTCAGGGGATCAAGTCTGTGGCTGCAGGACTGTGCTATAAATCTGCAGAGCAGAAAAAAGTTGTAGGTTGAAATTTAATTATGATACTGAACTTCCATTTTCTATAGAAAACTATAAAATACTGTAATTGTAAAATATTTTGACACTAATAATTTAAAGAAATACTTTTCAATAGTAGATGTTTGCTAACTACAGTATTGCCGGTATGAGGGAGAAAGTGAAAGAGATGTCATCACTCCAGGCACAGAGCCTTATGCTCCACATTTGTGGGCTCAGTTTCATTACACAGAGTACCAGGAACAGTTTGTCATTGCTTCTCTTTATCTCCTTCATTCTGGCAACACACACAAACATATAATTAAAAAAGAGGGTTGACATGGCTGAAGTCTCTGTGAAGAAGGCAAAAGACATAAAGGCAACTTTACAGAAGGACTTCTAAGGCTTTGCCCTCTAATATGATAGCCAATATATAACTTTATATAAAATCTGTGACTTTTAAAATTGAACTTACTCTGTTGTGTTTGTGCTTTTATTATCTGGAAAGTATTTAAATCCAGAAATGATGTTGAAATGTTAGACTCTGGGCATGAGGTCTGCAGCAGAAAGCTGAAGTCGAAGCCACATCCCATGTTCTCTTTCTTTGAGAAGAAAGGTAAAGAAGTGTGATGTCTCCTGGGTAATGCTATCTGATTTTTACTTGGAAAACATGCCACTTGTTGGTCTGGCCATGCTTTGGATGTTGATGCTATTTGGCTAAAAGGAAAAACAAAAAAACCCAAAATAGAGAGCAAAAGTAAGTGGAAGGAGCCAGTTCAGACAATCATATGACTGGTGAATGATGTGACCAAGCGGTTTGTAAGATCACAGAATGCCAAAGTATCTTTTCATTATTTATCTGTGAAGGTGTGACTCTCCCTGGAAATAGCTGAGTGCAATGCAGAGATTGACTACAAGTGAGAATGAATGACAGTGTTAACCAAGGAACAAGAGGAATGGAAAAACATACTGTTCACCTTCCCCTTTTTGACACAAATTGATTGCTTCCACAGTGTAGTTTTTATGAATCATCAGGAGAGTGCATCAGAAGAATTCTGAAGACCAGATATGCCTTTGTTACTTACAAAATAAGCTATGGCCTGCCTGAAAAAACAGAGGTTGTGTGGACAAGCCTAAGATTTCTGCCACCTGTTTTCTGAAGAATGAAATATATGGGGAAAGGTAAACAGTGTGACTGAAAAGAGGTACAAAAGTACAGTCTAAGTTAATCTTAAAGCTGTATGTAAAATGATTGTCTGGTTTTAAGAAGTCAGATGCTGATGTAAAACTATAAACCATGTGTTTTCTCATTGTACCAAATAATTTGTTCACCTAAGGAAGTATCCTGTCTCCAGCAGCAGCCAGTAATTGAAGTTGGGAAGAGATGCACACTACACAACACACAGAGCTGTATGTAATGTCTAGAACTAAGGAAATATTTTTTTTACTCAGACTACTACTGCCTTTGTCCCCATCTGTGCATACCCAAGTGCAAATTAAATACTGATTTTACCTGGTTTTTCCTAGAGCTTTGTCTGACTGATGCATTTCTTCCACTATATTGTCTGCATTCTGAAAAGCAACAAGACTTCCACAACCTGCAGCAATACATCAATATTTGCATAAAAGCAGTTTAATTCACTGACCATGAACACATGGCAAATGCAGTTATTTTAGGTCATTAAAATATTATTATAAAAAAGTACAGGGAATAATTATCAGGAAAAGAAACTAAAGCAAGTTGCATTTGACTAATTTTTGTAACTTTTTAAAATGTGAATGCATAACTTTGGATTCTCTTTATTTCATTGATAAGTTTATTAGTACAGTGCACTATGAAAGCAAAGAACATCTAAAACCAAAATCCAGTTACAGCTCCTATCTCAAGAGAACAGAAATGGAACATAAATACTGACAGAAACTCTACAGAAGTACAGCATTTAAAAACATGAAAACGAAAACAAATCTCAGGCCTTTACAAAGCTGGGAAGTAACTTTAAGTTTGGTTTAGTATTTTGTTATGGTTTCTAAGTTTTGACAAATAGCCAGATTTCAAGTTGGTACTGTTCTTTTCCAGCTTCAGATCCACATTTTACACCTTAAACACATAAGCTTTGGGTTAGACTACCTTTTTTGCTTCTCCTCTTATTTTGTTGGTTGTCAGGCATACTGTCCTTAAATGTATTAATGCCCAGAAACCTGAAAAGAATATTTTGTTAATTGATTTCCAATTCAAGTATACAAACCGTCAATTTCTATTTCATTATTTAAGAGACAAAAGTAAGACGAGAATGTTTTAAAAGTATCTGAAATTATTAAAAGTACTGTAATTTAGCATCTCATGCCCTTTCCTGTGAATGCACAGAACCAAAGAGTTCAGAACGCTTTCAGAGCTAAAACCACAACACATGCTATGTTGAATTTGACTTGAAAGGGCTTTCCCCTTAATTAGAAGATTGTAATGTACCTTTCCCATGACTAATCAGCAATAACTGTGGGAAAGGAGCTGGCTGTCACCCTCCTGGCCAATACAGCTCTGTGTGGGTAACGCTGATCCTGCTTACAGTCAGTGCTGCTCTTGGCTGTGGTGAGTGTGCTGGGAGCTTGCTTCATAATTATAAAAACATCAACCCTCTTTTCCAAGATTAAACTCCAACTCTAGCAATACCATAAGATGACAGTGGCATAAACAGCACAGAACAATCCCAAAGTGCAGACTCGTAAAGAAGAAACATGAGAGGGTTAAGTCAAAGGACTGGGAGTTTTGAAATTCTAGAAAGCTAATTCCTAAAAGAAAATTAATCCCAGTTAATAGTTTTGACGGACTTAGGAGGCTTCCTGAAAAACACAGCGAACTTCAGTTTTTCAAGTGACAAGAATACAAATTAAAGACAGTGAAATTAGTTGTAGAAGTAGCTATAGAAGCCAGCACTCTTGATGTCTCATGCTAAAGGCCAGATAATCCATTACAATGTTCATTCCATTATATTCGCCTGTTAAGAGTCAGATGGCGAACTTCCACAACTTTCCCCTTTTTTTTGGATACACAAAAACCCCCTTCAAAATGGTATCAACAGAGAATGTTCTGTAAAAAGGCATAAATAAATCTCACCTGTTCTTCAGCAGCGACGACTGAAAGAGGCACAGCAAGGGAAGTTACAGGGCATTTCCAGCTCGCAGCTGCCTTCCTTTGCTGGCCAGCGAGGAATTCGACAGCAATTGCACACACTTTTATTCTATTTTCGGCTGTTTCCCTGAGTGCGGAGCACACAGGAGTCATTCCCGAGGCAGGCTCCTCTGCAGGCAGCTCCAGCTACGCGGGGCTGTTGAGTTTACACGACGTCGCCCCGGTAACCCCCTCAGCCCGCGGGGAATTTGGCTTGCAGGAGTTTAATTCAAAGAGCAGCAGCGACCTGTGAAAACAAACACAGCCGAGCTAAACGGCAGCACTTTAAGCTCTAATCACAAGTTCTCTCAGCACACAAACCAAACCCTGTTTCTATCTTCTGTTTGCCTCCATTTATGCTTTTAGTACCTGATATATTTCCATGTCATTTTAACCTCGCACTCAGTCCCCTCACCTCAACGCTCTCATGAATATTTGAAATCTCCGTTCTAGCCGCAGATTTTAAGGATATTTCCTCTTCTTTTTTAAATAAAAAATTGTGCTAAGGGACAAGACGGGATAAAAGATGTAGAGTGGGGCTCAAGCTGAATTAAGAGTGTTTAAGGGAGCTGCTTTGCTGAATACCAGGGGGATTTGTCGCCGTCCCCCGGGTGATACAAGCGAGGGGGAAGGCTTTGGATTAGGCGGGAACAGGGAAACCAGTCCTGGGGGAGACCTCAGTCCCCGGCTGGCTGACAAGGGCTGCGTTACTCGTACATCGGAGGGACGCCTTCTCGGCTGCTCCTGACGGAGCCGGACAATCTGTGGGAGCAGCCCGCGCCTCAGCTTCGCGCCGTTGTGAGGCGACCGCGCCCGCGGGCGGCCCCGTGAGGGGTTGCAGCCAGCCGGGAAGGAGAGATGAGGGGCGGGAAGACCGGGGAGGCGGGAGCCCCGCCGGGGGGAGCCACGACGGGAAACGGGACCACGACGGGACGCCGGGCTGCGAAGGAACCCAGGAGGGACGGGCTGTGAGGGAGGCAGGCTTTGAGGAGGCACCGCCCTTCACCACGTTCCCGGCAGCCTCCGCCGCTGGGGGGGCTCGCCAGCGGCGCAAGATGGCGGCGGACAGCGAAGTGAGTGTTTGTCCTGCTCGTCCCCTTCTTTCCCTGTTCCCCGACTGTCCCGCTCTCCCCCTCCGCTCTCTCCGCTCACCGCCTCTCCCCCTCTCTCCCCGCAGCCCGAGTCGGANCCGGCAGCACCCGGAGCCTTCTCCCGGCCGGCCCGCGTTAGGCTCAGGCCGCGGCCGGGGAGCGGGTTAAGAGGCGCTAGTCGAGCTGTTTCTGAACTTAGTGAAAGGTCTGGTTTAATACCTGTTTGCGAGGGATTAGAATATACGTTCAGAAGGCTTATGTGTTTTCTAAGTGGCTGTCTGATTATTAAGACGGCCGTCTCGTAGCTGGAGCCTTTCAAAGTTAGCAGAACAATGTACAAAGAAATTTAAGGTGAAGAACACGCTTGCATTGTGAATGTATTCTTTTCTAAATGCTTTTTCCAGTCATGGTGTTTATGACAGGAGACAAGAAAGTTGAAGCGCTGCACTTTAAATCTGAATTTAGTGTATAATTTTGTCACAAATGCTTATTTATCTGTGAACAATGAAACAGGAGTTAAATGTTATATGCTGCAATACCAGAAAAATAAAAAGGTGATTCTTAAAACAGTCAAAGGATGCTCAAAACAGTTGGTAAAAGTAACTGTCGTATGAAACTTAAGCATGGGAGGACTGTTTTATTTGTACAAGGAAGCAGTTGTTCTAGCTTTATTGTGATACTTGTTGTTGTGGGAGTTTTTTGTTTGCTTGTTCTTTGGGGTTTTTTAAGGAATTCCGTAGTATAGTAGGACTACATACTGCTTGCTTTGATGTAGCTGAATTATAATACCAATGTAATGTTCAGCAAATATTAATGTCTTCCTCCCTCCCTAATAGGTTTATTTCAAAAATAGAAGAAGTATTGAATGACTGGAAACTTATTGGGGTTTCTTCAGGCAAACCTCTAGAGAAGGTCAGTTACTGGTTTTGAATTTTCCTGTAGCGTTTGAATTGCTGACTGGTAATACAATATGCACACATGTATTTCATCTATTGCTGTTTTCTTAGGTGTGGCAGATAATGACTTTATTGGGGAATTTCACTTGAAGAAGTGTCAATTTGACAAAGAGTTGCTGTAAATTCATTGGTGGGCCATCTGCCAAACAGGCTGTTTCCTTGACAAAGGTGGATCTGCATGTAGGGCTGGTTTTTTTATTTTCAGTTTGAATCTGGAAATATGCTTGAAGCTGCTCTAAATACTTAAGGAATCTTTTTTTTCCTGTCTTGTGCCTTTGTCACACCTCATGGCTGAGGTTTGCACGGTGCTACTTGTGACTCAGTGTGTTTCATAGATGGGAGAGATTTTTTCCAGAGTCTAATTAGAGCCTTTGTGATGCTCTCTCAGTCCTGTGAAATGCAGAGGAAATTGCTGAGCTCTTCTGCATAGTAATGCAGATAAATTCAGCTGGTTTGTATGGAATGGCTGCTGTGTTTCCAGAGGAATTGTGTTACTTTTCATTCTAGTCACGTACCGAGTATTCTGAATAAAAACTTAGGTTATCTAATGAGCTGCACCTTAGCTGTCCCTGTATTCCTACATGTCTTCTTTTCTAGACCAGAGCTCTCTTCCTAACACCCTTTAAGATCAAAGGGTTGACCAAGTTGTTTTGTTTTAGTGGGAGCAGTGATGCTGATTTTCTTAGACATCCTCCTGCTGTATTTTTGTTTAAAAAATTAGTTATCCTTACAGATGTTTTGTAAGTTATAGATAAAAATAATCATTTGTTGATGAAAGTAAATATCAAGGTAATATTTGCACAGAATGATTTAGATATAGATAAAATCCCAGGTAGGAAACTGTTCCCTCTGGGCAAAATTGAGGGTGCATATGCTTCAGATGTGTAGTTGCATATGAGAGGATGCAAATCTTTATTGCCATATAGACTGCAAGATGATATTTGATCTTTGGAATGAACATGATTGTTGGCAACATGGATTTTAGCATGCAGCTACCTTTATAATGAAGAGCTTTGAGAATTTCTTTATGAAATTAAACCATGCTTAGCCATTAGGCACTAGAAAAACATGAATAAACATTATTGATCCTGCAGGCAATATACTTTTAAAGACTAATGAATGTTAATCTAAACTTATGGGATAATATCTTCTTTTTTTATATGCAGGGTATATTCACTACAGGAACATGGGAAGAGAAATCGGATGAAATTTCATTTGCCGACTTCAAATTCTCGGTTACCCATCATTATCTTGTACAAGAACCCAGTGACAAAGATGGGAAAGAAGAGCTGGGAGAAGGTACTTGATAGTTCCCTTCCATAGTTGTAGGGATAATGACAGAAGACTGTGTCAGAACGTGGAGGCCACAGTGTGCTGACGTGTGCCTGTGTGGGATTTTCTGAGGTCTGATGAGTGTGATCTGACATTTCTGCTTTTAGTTTGCTTTGCATTCCCACAGTGCTAATACAAGCCAGTTGTAAGTGAGTGGGATGGATGTGATGGTACATTGATTATGTATCAATTTTTGTCACAGATGCCCTTCCTCTGCCGATGCAGGACTTGCTGTGCATGAACAATGACTTTCCTCCTCGAGCCCACTGTCTGGTGAGATGGTATGCGTGTTTCTCTCATCTCTACTGCAAATGAGCATAGCAGATGGAAAATCAGGCACAATCAGTTGTAGAGTTCTTTTTCAGTTCAAAGTTAAAACTTGAGTAAAATGATTCTTTGTACTGGACACAAGAAAGGAGTGCAAAATAAGCCCACCATAGTGGGCCTGTCTTTACTGTTTTAAAGATTTGTCTCAATTTCATGTATTAACCAGGCTTTTATATATGTAATATTTAGGTGCATTCTTAAAAAGGAAAGCTGCACCACCTTAAGAAACAACAACTATAGTCTTAGTAATGCAAGTTTTGAGCACATAATAGCGTTGGTTCTAGAGAGACTGGTTTTATGTATAAACAGTTTCAGTCGTTGATATCAACCGGAAAACCTCAGGACTGCTAGACCTGGAAGTCCTCCCAGTCAAACACATTACAGTGTTGGAATGCTGTTAAGCTCAGGTAGTTTGTGACTTCAGGATCTGCAGCACTCAGTGCCCACTCAGTTCTTGACCTCTCTAAAAAAATAGGTAATTGCATCAAATTAACAGATTCCGCAATCTGTTGGTGACGATTAGGTTCTCCAGGTGACAATATTTTTAAAAATCGTGTTTCAGCTGCCATGTCAGAGTCCAGAAATGTTCTTTTTTCCCTTTGTCTCTCAAGGTATGGCTTACGTGAGTTTGTGGTTATTGCTCCAGCTGCAAATAACGATGCCGTTGTTAGTGAATCCAAGTGTAACCTTCTGCTGAGTTCCATTTCCATTGCACTGGGCAACACTGGCTGGTAGGTGAAGGTATAAACCTATTTGCATGACATGATAAAACTCCAGCATACTGCATTTGTGAGGAAAAGTATTAAACTGTTAGCCAGATACATTCAGAGGTTTTTTGTATTTGCACTGTAATATTGTTAGAGAAGGGCTGAAAAAAATCCCCATGTATAAAGATTGAATCAATGTTTTGTTTGTTTTCATTATTGTTTAAAAACCTTAAAGGCTTTTAAAAGCTGCTAGAAGTTGTTGGAATAATTGTCAATTGATAAAACACCACTTCTGCAAGAGGATTTCTTCCCTATGTGTAGTAACAATAACTTCTTAATCTTCCTCAAAAATTATATAGACTGAAAATAAGGTAAGTGAAGTAATGGATAGGGCTGTGAGCGACATGACAGTTTATTAGGTGTCCTGTTTAATGATGACATTAACAGTATTTTTCTTTGATTCCTGTTGAGTGTTTAAAAGTGTGTTCCTCTAAGAGAAAATATATTCTAAAGGATGAAATTACGTTGAAGTTATGTTGGAATATTCAGCTAGTTTTAGAGACTGCAAGGCAGCAGGACATTTGGAGTGTTCCTGTTTCCTAGCCAGGTGCCGCTGTTTGTGCAAATCCACCAGAAGTGGCGCCGGATGTACGTGGGGGAGTGCCAGGGCCCGGGCGTTCGCACCGACTTCGAGATGGTTCATCTGCGCAAGGTGCCCAGCCACTACACCCACTTGTCAGGGCTGCTGGACATCTTCAAAACCAAGATTGTAAGTATAACACTGATGTTATACATAACATCATAATGTTCAAGCCCTAGAGTGTTTGAGAGGATTTACTCTTCACGTTGAATTTGTTGTCTGGTATTTCGAAGGGCTGCCCTTTAACACCCCTGCCTCCGGTTAGCATGGCTATTCGCCTTACCTATGTGCTCCAGGACTGGCAGCAGTACTTCTGGCCACAGCAGCCACCAGGTAGGAGACTTGTGTCCTCAGAATAACTTGTTTTCAGACAGTCAATGCTAAAGAAAATGTTTGTGTATCTTGCCAGAGAATTAAAAGATTTTCTGCATTACTAGGAAGGGCTTCAGTCCAATCCCACTCTGTATGATGGGCGAGCCAGCTTAAGGCTGCTCTCAAATTGTCTGTGGCTCATGGCTGGGACAGGTGTTTTGGGTAGGCCTGTGCCTGGAAACATGAGGGTTAGTCAGCATCTAGAAATACAGTGATGTTTCTAAAATGGTGGTATCTATGTGGAGTGAAAAGGGTGACTGACTATGAATCTGTGAAGAATTCTGCCCTGAATTCTTTAGGGAGATGTTTGGATTCAGGTTCTAGAAGTATTTGTGGGAGTATTTGTCAATTATTTCCATAAAGTAACTTACTTTGATACTTCGCTATTTAAATGTATTAATAGTGGGAAAAGCAGAAAATACTGTATGGACCTCACTTGAGGTACAGGTTTGGATTTTTGTTGTTGCTGACACTGTACCAAATTTAATGCAGGAAGAATTTCTGAACAAGTCTTTTGTTACAGTAGCCTTGCATGAAAGAGAAAAAGGAGAGAAATAATATATAGTCTTAAATGTAAAGTATTTAGAACGGACTTGGTAAGTGTACACCATAGTGATGCTGTTTAGGAAAAACAGAGGTAGTTACTCATTTGGTACTCTCAAAATGAGATTTGAGATTGTTGCTTGATGGTGACACTGTCCTCCTTGAGTATCAAGGATTTGTTTTGAACAGACCTATTTCTGTACAGGTTGTGGGACGCCGGGCTGCATAAACTTTTCAAAGGTAAAGAAACTCATAGGAAAAAGGTAGATATTAGTTCCTCCTTAACATCCATTTTATTAGTGATGTGATGTTTTAGGTAGAAGGTGGAGGAGCAGTTAAAATGCCCAAGTTCTTTTCTTGACTTAGTAGTAGTTTTGCATAATAAGCTTGGAGTATTTAGGATACATTTGGAGAGACAGAACTCATGTGGCCTTGGTCTGGTTATCTAATTGTTTGGCTTTCCTTGCTTAAAAAAAAAGTACACTAATCAAAATCCTATGTTTTGAAGAAGTGTGCAGTGAGGTTGATTCTGTGTGCTCTGTAGCTAAGGAATATATGTTGAACATATATTTAAAGAGAGGCCTGCATTTTAGAGAGAGAAAATCAGTGCTGTTTTAAATGATAGTTCCTCTTTGGTTAACCAAGTTTACCTAAAGAACTTGGGAAATGAATTCCACAGATTTTATCTTTTTATTGTTTCTGCAGACACAAAATCTGTTTTCTGTAGTCTCTCTCTTCCTCGCCATAGTTATTCCCTGAGTCAGGATCCCTGGTTTGTCATGGGCGAGTTGTATCACTCTGGTCATATTTCTTGATTTGAGCAGTTTGAATAACTTCTACTCCTTTAGAGGACTCTGGTTAAGAGAGCCAGTGTCATGGTGTGTTGCAGAAACTGGAAATGGGCAGCAAAGTGTGTTGCTGTGTGCAGTTGTGGTTTTATGTTCACTGGGAAGAACTAGGCCTGTAACTTACATACCATCACTCCATTAGCTCTTCTCAAATAAAACCAAAGAATTTAAACGTCTTTTTTCTTCTCTGAAGAAGTTGAGTAATTAAGTTTTCCAGATACTTTATCTGTGCTAATACCTCACTTGTTTTGCTTGTAAACAGTTTGCCAGATGCAGTTAAAATTGCAATCAGATGCTGTAACAGCATTATTATAATGGCATTACAATACATTATTATTATTATCCACTTCAATTTTTGTTCTGTGGAGGCTGTCTGTTTTTGATTTATGTATTTGAAGGATATGACATGGGAAGTTTCTCGGTGTGCTGGGTCCTCAGGATGCTGGGAGGCATCTTTAAGTATCTGGGATTAAAGGGAATCTCCAAGATCTTTTGATTAAGTCCTCTTTTGATAAAATCGTCAGCATTTTAAAAGTAGTTGTTTCTTCACTCTGCAGAGTTGCTCTGCCAGAGTCTTCCTTTCCTGCTCAGAACTGATTTCCTGCTCAAAAATTTTTATGGCCCATTTGTGTCTGTTCTTGTATCAACACTGAATCTTTAGATCTGTCTTCATAGCTATCATCATTGCCTGTGTAAAGGAAATAACCTTCCCTCAGTATGAATTACAAGAATTTTATCTGCCCCTTTGAATGTCCTGTTTCATGATTACTTCCCAGTTTCTGTTGGAAGCAATTACTTTGACTGTATGTTAGGACTGTGTTTTCCTAGCTCAGTCACCTTAACTGCTCAGCTATTCTCTGCTCATCCTACATGATACAGTCTTTGCTGTGAAATGAAGATGATATGCTGCTTCAAATGTTCCACAAATTCTGTATGGAAAAGGTGTTGATTTTTCTCCAGATATAGATGCTCTTGTTGGGGGAGAAGTTGGAGGCCTGGAATTTGGGAAGTTACCATTTGGTGCCTGTGAAGATCCTATTAGGTAAGAGAAGAGGTCAGAAAACTGTTCTATAACTTCCTTAATGGAGGACTTAAAAGTGTGTTATTTCAAATCTTTGCTTCACCCACCTACCACTTAGCATGTCCAACAGATTTTTAATTATTCAAGTACAGCACAAACGTCTGTGAAGGGTAATGGTTTAATAGCAAATAAGACTGTTTGCAAAATTGTCTGATGCTATTCATAGTTCAAGCTCATATGTCTTTTACTATAAACTTCTGCAGTACCCCATTTATCACTGAAATTATTATGTTGAAATATACCTCAAGATGAACCTTAAAAATGGTGTGCTTTTGTTCAAGGGTTAGACTTGCTCTCGTGTATGTAGTGAGAAAACTTACTGGAGAACAAAATACATAGAGGGAACTATGCAAATATGAACTCTCACAAATACCTTGTAAAATATGAACTGTGATGGAGACAACACTCTCTGCTAGCACTGAAAGACTGAAATCTTGTTTTGTTTCAGTGAGCTGCATTTGGCTACAACATGGCCTCACCTTGCAGAAGGGATAATTGTCGACAATGATGTTTATTCGTAAGTATCTTGTCTGAGTTGCAGATATCTACAAGTGTGCTTTTTTGGTTCACTACTGCGTTTTAGTGTCATCTCAAACACTGTGTGGCTTTGCATGTGAGAAAGAACCCATTTTGAGGAATGCTAATGTCAGCTGATAGAAGATCTCATTTGGGAAAACACCTTTGGAAATGCATTTCTGTGTGAGAAAATATTACTGTGTTGTAATCTCAGCAGAACCCAGACCCCTGGTTTTGAGCATATTCTCAAGTTAGACTTGAAAATTTTGTGTATCACATATTTCTTGGAAAAGATGATAGTGGAGCATGGAAGGTAAAAAAAATTCACTACTTGACATCACTCTCCTAAAAACTATCATCCAGGTTTTCTGCTGAAGAGGAAGGTGTGTAGACTGATACTTAAAACAATAAACCTCATTGGTTTTTTTTCCTTCTTTCTTAATGCAGAAATGGATTTTCAAGATTAATACACTTTAAAAGAAGACAGGTCTAACTGAATTGTTTTCATGTGTCTCTTGTTCATGTCATGCACATACATGAGAACAGGGACTCTTGCTTGCATTTCAGTGTTTTGTCATGTTCTCCTGTGTAATGTGGTGCACATCGTGGCTTCCATGATCTCACGGGTTATGACGTGACATTTATTGAGAATTTGATACTCATCTTTTCAATACATATACTGGGCATTTGGTTTTCTTTTTTCTTTTTTTTAATTTTTTTTTTCCCTCAAGTGACCTGGATCCTCTTCAAGCACCCCAGTGGTCTGTGAGAGTCAGAAAAGCAGATAACCCTCAGTGTCTATTGGGTAAGAGATCAGACTTTCTTGTCTTGTCTTGCAACTTTTAAATGAAAAACTACTAAGGCATAAAGTTAGGGTTGAATTGTTGATTACCTGATGGCCTCTCTTTGCTCACTCCCCTTGTTTTTTTGAGTGGACAGTATTTTGGGCTTCTTTTTCAAGAACACAAGCTTTGCAAAGACATAAGTTTCTGTTGTAGTTTATTCTATGTCTGTGTACTGTGAAACTCATTGCTGTTCTTATTTCACCAGGTTCCACAGAATAAGAATTTTCTCTGTGTTCTATGAAAATTAAGATTTCCTAGAATGTTCTCATTTTATTAAGTGTGTTCTGCATGTATCCATCTCCTTAGTTCAATCAACATGTCTGACAGGGAGGATGAGTACTTCTGGAGAGCTGTACTCTCCTGTCTGTCCTTGCCTTTAAGCTTGTGGAGACAGGGGCTTTAGAACTTTCCAGATTTCATCTGCTTTGGGTGAAGAAGGTGCTCAGAGCTGTGCTCTGGAGAGGTGGCCCAGAGCTGCCTGGGTGTGCATTCACCTAAACTTTCATTATGTGGTTTAAGATATTTGTGCTTCAGAACAAATTATCAGATGTTGTTTCAGATGAAAAGATAAAAATTACTGTCCTTGGGGCATAATTTTGAGTGTTGGCTCATTGTTCAGTGAGGTTTTTGGCTGAGTTCAGAAGCTTTGTTCCTCTTACAGGTGACTTCCTCACTGAATTCTTCAAGCTTTGCCGTCGGAAGGAGTCAACTGATGAGATACTGGGAAGGCCTGCGTTTGAGGAGGAAGGAAAAGGTGAAACTAAAATCCAGTTGATTTGTGTTACTTGTTTTTTGTGGTATTTTAATTAATTGTTTTGTGGTATTTTACCTTCCCTGTACCCTTATCTTGACTTCAGATTGGTATTTATAACTCTTACACATTCTCTGTAATACTCCTGGGAATTTTCTGGCCAGGGCTATATGATGAAATTTTTCATGAATTCTAGACAAGTTCAGCTCCCAGAGTCCCAGAGGGACAATTGCGTCTGTTATAGTTGTGGCTGTTTCTTTTTATAGGAAAATAAAAGCTTAAAATTGGGCTAGAATGTACAAGAGTTGGTTTTGAGGATGCATCAGATTTGTCTGTGTAGTTTTATGTATTTTTGGTTTTTTTCAATTTTTTTCTCCTTTTTGATGTACTCCATAGTACATAACAGCCAATTTAAAGAGCCTTTAATCTGTTTCAAAGCTCATCCTCTCCATTTTAAGGAATTTTAAGGAAAAAAACAATAAAAACTCCCCAAACTATCTGCCCTGCAAGTCAGACTTTGTCCCAACCGTATAAATACTGCCATCTTTTTGATGTCTGTACCTCTCTTTTGCTTTTCTTGCTGTACATAGTGAACCTTCACTTCTTCCTGCTGCTTGTCACCTCTTCTTCCATCCAAATATGGCTTGTATCAATATATTTTCCTTGGTTGTACTTGATCTTAGTTTTGAAGGAGCTTGCTGGTGAGCTTAAAAAGGTGTTAGGCTGAGGAGGGTGTGTTTTTCTGGTAGTGCTTGACATACAGTTTCTTTAGACCTTCTTAGCTCTGGTTTTCCTGAAGTGTTTGCCAAGATGGGCTTTTTCAGGCTGCTGCTAACTATTCACCTATATTTGTCTGCTCTCCTTATAACAGTATTAATTCAGTTCATTGTAAGAGGCATTTTGAAGTTCACCAGCAGCAGCTCTGAAAAAAACCCAGTCTTCTGATTTGAGGAGTTTACCTGAGGACTCCAAAACAGAATTGTGCTTACACTATGTGAGGTCCGTGATTAATACAGGATTTATTTAAGGTTTATCTGAAGTTTTAGCATATGCTTGAGCAATCTTTGTTACCTACAGTGTGTTTATTGGTATGATGTATGAACAAGGTTTAAACACTGAGTCTTCAGCAGGCTTTTGGGATACTCTGTTGGTAACGCTGCAGTAGCAGAGCTGCTACAGCAGCCACTGTCTGCAGCCAGCTCAGTCTGGACTTTATTTGGTGAATTAAATCAAGGACAGTCTGTGACTCATTTGTGACCTTCTGCTGCTTGTATTTGCTAAGAACGGTGAATGTCAGGCATGGAACCTGCCAGCAGAGGTGTAGCTCTGGTTCACAAGGGGTTAAAGATCAATACAAGGTAAATAGGCTGAATAAGACAGGTGAACTTTTAAAGAGACATGGTCTAGTGTTTGAGTTTTATTTGGTTCTGATTGCTTTTATTTTATTTGCTAGAGGTTGCTGATATCACCCACGCGCTGTCGAAGCTCACAGAGCCAGCACCAGTCCCAATCCCCAAATTGTCAGTCACAAATATGGTTCACAGTGCCAAGAAAAAGATCCGCAAGCACAGAGGTGTGGATGAGTCTCCCTTGAACAATGACGTGCTGAACACCATTCTCCTGGTGAGTGAGCTGTCCGTGCACATGGGCTGCAGACAGCACAGGGGCTTCATGCTGCCACTGGTGCATTTGGTTTATAGCCTGTGGCAGATTTAAAGGTATCTGGTATCAGTTCCGGTATCTGAATTGCGTTTATCAGCTTCTTGAGACAGCCCGAGTTGTTACAAGTCTGTGTACTAGAAGTGGGCTAAAACTGATCTCTGAACTCTGCCAACAGTTTTAATTACAGGGATGGCTGGTATGAAGCCAGCAGTAGCTTTACAGAGAAAGTGGGAAAAGCAGGAAAACCATACTGATGGAAGGTTGATTTTTTTTTTTTCTTCAAGTTCTTATTTCCTGATGCTGCTGACAAACTTGCAGATGGATTGGAAAACAGAGCCAGCACTTCAGCAGGAAGCAATCCTCCTCCAGAGAATGAAGATTATGTAAGTTTTGCTGAGTGACACAAGAGAGAAAGCAATTTTGAGTGTGTGTTCATACAGACTTTGCTGTGGTTGACCTACATCTTGCATTAGTTAATTTCTGGAAAGAGGAATTTACCTTTGCGGAATCTCTAGATAGAAATAATGATGATTTCTGTTTCTTTCTAATTTATTTTTTCTTCCAGAGACTGTAGTTTATGGCATCTTCCAAGCTTAAAATGTTGCTTAAAATGTTGTTTCTGTATTTCTTGCTTTCTTTTATTTCTTCCCTAGAATCTCTTCAGTCAGTTTAAGTCTGCTCCATCTGACAGTCTGACATACAAATTAGCTTTATGTCTTTGTATGATAAACTTCTACCATGGAGGAGTCAAAGGAGTGGCACATCTTTGGCAAGAGTTTGTGCTGGAAATGCGTTACCGATGGGAGAACAACTACCTTATTCCAGGGTAAGGTCTGTTGTTGTTGTTGCTGCTTTGTCGAAGAAAATGTTCTTTGTTCCAGGAACTGAATGAGGTCACTGTGACTTTGAAACAGACAGTTTTGGGGGTTTTTAATTGCACATGCTATCCTCTATTTTTATTACCCTACTTCCTTAGTGCAGGAAAGGGCAGGGAGTAGGGGAAAGCATCTGCGCCCTCCTTTGACAACTTCAGCATGCCTGGGGAAGCTCAGTTTAGAGATTCGCTCCACTGTGTGAATGAGGATGAGGAAAAAAACTTACTGTGATGTAGTTTCACCTCTCTTCTAAGGAAGCTGTTCCAAATTCCTGCTGGTGCAATGGCTTTTTCCAGCCCTTCCAGGTTATGTCTGCTGCAGCAGAGCTTGTGGCAGACCAAACCAAGGGCTCTCCCAAGATGAGGTAGAGCAATTAACATATCCTACTTTTAGGGTTGGGGGATTTTGGTTGGTGTTTGGGGTTTTCTGTTAATGTGGCAGACTGGCCATTTAATCACTAGTTTGTACTTTGAAATGGTTACACTAGCAGATAAAACAGAAGCTGAAATATAGAGCAGTCACTCCACTGTATCATTGCAGTTTTAGAAGTACAGTCAAAGATGCTTAATTTCTGTCTGAAAGCAGTTACCTTTTCAACTTCCAGTTGGAAAACTGACCAGGAAATGCAGGGTGTTTCACACTAGTGTGAATGATCTCTGAGCTCCTGAAATGACCTCTGGGAAATACATGTAATTTAAATTCTGGGCTTGTCTACTGAGACAGTAGAAGAGCAGTGTGGTTGAAATGGTGGGGGTGGGTTCAGTGTGGGTATTTGTCCCTCTTCTAGATTTCGTGTGATTTAAGACCACATGTGTGTGAAGGATTCAACTTTATAATTGATAATGGTTACACTTCTACTTTTTGTTAGATTAGCTAATGGCTCTCCAGATCTGAGATGTTGTTTACTGCATCAGAAACTTCAGGTAAATATCCCAAATTTAAGAATGATTTTTCTCCTAAGGAAACTGTCAAAATTATAGCAATTATTAGCTAAATATGTTGTTGTTGTAGATTTAGTTGTGCTTTTATTTTTGGATGTGGAATTCATTTCTTGAGAAAACTTTTGTTATAGCAACAAGTTCAGTGGAATTGTTATCTTTTAGAATTGTCAGACCTTTTCAGTGACTCTGCAAGTTTTTCTGTATGATTGTCTCCCTAAGGGAAATAATTGCTAAACAATTTTTTTTTTGTTCCTTTAACTTGTTAGATGTTAAATTGTTGCATTGAAAGGAAGAAAGCAAGAGATGAGGGGAAAAGGGGGAGCGTGTCTGATCGTTCACCTGGTGGTGCTTCTGGTGATGGTGCAAAAGGAGGAGACCACTCTGGAGATAACCCTGACAAGGAAAAAGAATTTGGCAAGTCTTGGGAATCGTGGAGTGACAGTGAAGAGGAATATTTTGAATGTCTCAGTGACACAGAAGATCTTAAAGGAAATGGACAGGAAAATGGCAAGAAGGGAGCAAAAGAAGGCAGCAAAGAGTCTGTAAATTTAAAACCAGAAGGTCGTCTGCATCCGCATGGAAAACTGATGCTGCTGCATCCAGGAGAGCCTCTCTATGTTCCAATAACACAGGTGAGGGAGCAGGAGCTGAGCCAGATGTGCAACGGGATACACAGAATGTGGCTCACACCTAAGATTGTAAAACTGCGAATAGTTTGCAAGTTACAGCCTTGTCTGTTGCTAAAATTGCTGAGTGTTTTCGACCTAAGACCTCAATTTTTAAAACTTAATGAGGCTGTTAATCTCACATGCTCTTTGTTTTACTTGAGAGTTTGAGAGTTATATTTGAGTGTCCTTACCAAATTCCCCTGCAAACAATATTTTTTACCAAGAATTAAGCTTCCTTTCCTGCCTTAAATTTGGAGGTCTTTTTATTTCCAGTTCTTGAGGCATCTTCCATCCCCTCCTTACTTTCTTTCCTATTAAATAGGAACTGCTGTGGTCCTTCCACCACGCAGATTTCAGCCTGACTTTGCACAGTGCTGGATCCGTTTTGCTGCTGTATTTGTTTTTTTTTTTAATAATTTCTCAGCTCACATCTAAAAGGCCATAGTCTTTAGTTTTGGTGCCATTTTCTAAAGCAGGTTTATCATCAAACAACCAGAAATGTTACCTGACATCAACAGGCTTTCCTGCAGAGTGACTAGGGATGAAATAGGAAGTGGTACTGTCACAGAAAGTAGTTTGAAATCAGCCATGCACGAAGAATGCAGTGGTTTTCATTCTCCTGAGAGACATTATTTCTAATTAATGTTGCTTTGCTTGAGTAAAACATATGAGCAGAGAGTAGTCAGGCAAAATGTTCTCAATTAATTATGTGCTGACAGTATCAACAGCAAAAATTCTGCATTGCTTTGGGTAGATTTTCATCCATCTCAGCAAAATTGCACCAAAACCTCCTGGATTTCACTAGGATGTTGGCATTTTAACAGCATACCCTTATATCGTTACTTCATTTTCAGGTTATTTTCTGTTTAGTTTCTTTGTTAGTGTCCTCTTCACATGCACAGCTTGAGGCTGCACTGTTAAGGCAGTAGTAAGTTGTGATGATTTGCTCGGAGTGCGAACGAAGCAGGATGAGTTGTGGCGGGAGGGAGCTTCCTGCTCCGCGTGCCCTGCCAGGGGCCGAGCGCGGCGTGACCCTGTGCGTTCCGTTCCGTGTGGCAGGAGCCGGCCCCCATGACGGAGGACCTGCTGGAGGAGCAGTCGGAGGTGCTGGCCAAGCTGGGCACGTCGGCGGAGGGCGCGCACCTGCGGGCGCGCATGCAGAGTGCCTGCCTGCTCTCGGACATGGAGTCCTTCAAGGTAGCGCTGCCTGGGCGCTTCGGGGACATTGGATTGCTTGCTGCTTAGTTAAACCGCCCCTCTTGCTTGTGTTGCGCTCTTCTGAAGGTTTCTAAGGTTTTTTTTATCTCCACATAACAGTTTCCAATTAGTTTCAAGTTGAAAATAAAAATGTCTTGGTAAAACTCTTGGGACATTTCAAAATCTATGATGATGTGGTCTGTTATGCTGTAACATCCCAGTAAATATACTCTCCCAGTGCCTGTGAGAAGGGGAAAAAACACATCAAACATACAATTGATCAATTGTGAATTAAAGCAGCTGTTCATCAGGTTCTGACCGAACTAGCTGTGCTTTTGGGTAATTTGTTCCATTTCTTGTCTGAGCTCTGCAGAGGGAGCTAGGAGCACATCCACTGCTGTCATCACAGGAGCTCATCACAAGAAAGATTGGAGATTCTGTAATAGCTATATATATCTTTTTAATTATTGCAGTGTTTATGGTAAAAGGATATAATGTGCTATACAGTTAGAGTATTTATAACAGTAATCAGTTTGTTAACAGTGACTCATGGCATATGAGGTATATGTAGAAATTTTATTTATATGGTACAAGGAATCTAAACTCCCAAAGTAAAAATACAGAACCATACTTTGGAGCACAAGTGCATTCTTTGTAGGTACATGAAATAGAAAACTGGGATTCCTTTTATGTTCTGGACCTATAGATGTAGTCAATTGTGTTGATACTGCATCTATGAAAAATGAAGTTATTTTTGTTTGGGGAAGATACTCTTTTTAAAGTTTCTTTTTAAAAGAGGAAGAAAAGGTGAATTTTATCACTGAAGTGTCAAAAGATGGAAAGTCAGTACTGAAAGCATACTTAGGCAGCCCAGTGATTCCTTTAGTATTTAATGGGATAAGCTTAGTGAAAATTCCTATTTATTGCATGTGGCAGGTGCCAGGTAGAATCTTAACAGTATAATTTTGAGCTTGCCTGAAATAACTGATGAATGTAGAATGAGAAGGTGATTTTTTTGTTGTTGTTGCTGCTGGTGTGGCTTTTACCCCTTGCCACTGTCTTACTTTATGCTTTATTTCCTCACCCTCCCAAGTCTCTGTCCTGCTGTACAGTTTGTTGACTGTGGACAGAAGAATTCCCTGAGTTTTGTCTCTTATTCTGTGCTCTACCCACTAAACCATGTTGCTCTCCGACCCAAGCTGTCAAGTGGTTATAGGATTTTCCAGGAACAAATTTTCTGTTCTCTCCCCTCTGCAGGCAGCTAATCCTGGCTGTTGTCTGGAGGATTTTGTGAGGTGGTACTCGCCTCGGGACTACATCGAGGAGGAGGTGGTTGATGAGAAGGGGAATAAAGTCATTAAGGGCGAGCTGAGTGCCCGGATGAAGATTCCCAGAAACATGTGGGTGGAGGCCTGGGAGACGGCAAAGCCAGTCCCGGCACGGAGGCAGAAGAGGCTCTTTGATGACACCAGGGAGGCTGAGAAGGTGAACGCTCTGGGGCTGGTGCTGGTCTGGGCTGTGATGCTCCCTGCAGCCCTTCCTTCTTCCTCCTGCAGCATTTAAACACTGGCAGGTCCTTGCGCTGTGTCCTCGGAGTTACTGAACTGTTTCGTGCATGGCTTAGGGTTGACTGGAAATTCCTGCTGCTGTACAGGAGGGTGTTTGAAGTACCTAAAAAGTACTGAATGTTTCTTAGGTGTCTCTGTGAATTATTAGTAAATAAACCAGATTTTTACCTGCATGTGTGTTAGGAACATTTTTGTTTCCTAATTACAGATATTTTTAGTTTCATTCTAACCTGTTGGGAGGATTCATGTAAAACTGCCTCTCAAGTCCTGTCTTACAGTGGTCCATTCCTGTGAATTCACCTTTCCTAGTTAACCGTATCTTTGGGAAGTAGTTTTGATCACTAATATATTAAATTTTCTAATGTTGCAGGTGCTTCATTACCTTGCAGTTCAGAAACCAGCTGACCTTGCAAGGCATCTCCTGCCTTGCATCATCCATGCAGCTGTACTCAAGGTAAAGGATGAAGGTAAATAATGTTTAATGAATTATTAAGATATTGAACGGGGAACAGTGATGCAGTAATTACAACTTTGTTTCTTTCCTTACAATAGAAGCACTAGAAGATATATCTTCAGTTAAGAAGATTATTAAGCAGATAATATCCCATTCCAGCAAAGTGCTACGTTTCCCCAGTCCAGAGGACAAGAAGTTGGAAGTAAGGCTTTTGTAGTGGCTGGGGCTGAAAACCTGATAGACTTTTGCACTGTTCATGGGAATGTTAAAAGAACAACTTTTTAACTTTCCCTTTTATTAAAAACTTGCAGGAAATCATTGCTCAGATTATGAGTGTGGAAGCCATCATTGCCAGGGCAAGGTCTCTCAAAGCAAAATTTGGGGTAGAGAAATGTGAAAATGAAGAGGAGAAAGAAGATCTACAAAGGTGACTGGGTTTTTTGAATTCTTATTTTTCACTGCATTGTTTTGTTTTTCCTCTGATGCCCTTGTTTATACTTTCAAAACTTAGGACTGATGGAAATGGTGACAGTAAAGAAATACTTAGGAACCGTATTTGGGTATCCTTGTCACTAGACTATCTAGAGGGAACTAAAATTTTTTTTTGTGTATATAAAAGGTGTATTTGATGAACTCTGTTACCATAGCAGTAAAATTAGGACTAGAAATTTAGTATTTTCTATAAATATTATGGAATGAAATAGCCCCTTCCACAGTTGTTTTCTTATTCTTGTCTCCTTACCGATGTGAAACAGATCACTGAATGCCCTGAATGGGAAGTGACAAGGAATGTTCCCTTGCATCACTACCTGCTGTCAGATTATTTACTTGCTGCTCGAGATGGCTAATGTGTTATAAACCCCAAGTTAACTCCTTGCTGCTGTGCTGGGAGGGAGAGATGGCATTTGTGCAGTACACGTTGGGAGTTCAGAGATGTGGTGTCTGACCAAAGCATATCTTTGTGCTAAAGCAAATTGTTGTGTTGTGAATACATCTGCATGGCCAACACCATGGAGGCTTTCTTGTTGGTTTTATACATCTGCTTTAGGAGCCTGGATTCCATTCTTGGGTAATTGAGAGGAGAATTTTTTCTTTAAACTTTTAGAATAGAGAACCAAGAGAATCTGCCAGTTCTCACCCTGAGCAAACAATGCTTGGTGAAGGCCTTGGCAATGGGAAACAGCTCTGGCTTTACATCAGCACTCTGGATCTGGCTGAGGATTAAATTTTCCTTTTCCTTTTCCATCATTTGTTCCATCAGATTTGTAAACAGTCTCCTGGAGCAGCCAGAAGTGTCAGTTGTTGGTGCAGGAAGAGGACCTGCTGGCAGCATCATTCACAAGCTGTTTGTGAATGCTCAGAGGGTAAGAGAGAGCTCTGGATCACTCTGCAGACACTTCTGATTTAACCAGGATGAGGCAATGAGTTATCATATGGTGCCAGTGTATTTTGTCTGCGTATCTGCATGTATTGTCATAAATGTGCTCGAGGTGTTTCCTGTGACGTTCAATGGGATTTTGGCAGTAACAGAACCTTGCAAGACCAAAGAAGAGTGAGTGAGCTGGGATGTTAAACAATTGAAGCCAGCTAGGTAGATAGAGGTGTCAGTAATGCTTTATGTACTTCAGATGGTAACATCAGTAAAGCTGTTATGGCACAAATTTCTGTCTTATCACAGCAAGATCAAGTGTTGTTTCACATAGGAATGTAGAGAAACTGGTCATAATGTTATATATTTTTGAAGGAGTAATTTCTTAATCTGAAGCTTATGCTTGGGATACTTGAGATTTCTTCTGTGCAAACTAGCATGCTTAGGAAATTTCAGTTCCTTTTAAGTAGGACTCTGCATTCAGTTTATCTATTGCCAGTGTTGCATCTGTTTTCTGGAGACCCTTTGCTGATACTGATATAAATGTTGCCTTTTTCTCTTAAGCAGTCTTTGAAATAATTAGCCTGAAAGTATTGATTTCCAAACCTCATGGACTGCAGTCAGCCTTTAGTTTCAATCAGAATTACACCTGTTCATAGCATCAGATTTTCTAACTCAAACTACAGTGATAATAACAAGGTAGCAGCCTGAAATCCCATTTGGAAATAATAGCTGGAAAAATGTTATGATTGGGTGTTAAACACTTTAAAGGGATCAATGCTTTGGTAATAATCTGTGTTTTGCAACTCAGCATAAAAAGGACCATTCTGAAAACAGACCACGGTTATTCTGAGGAATGAAAATCAGGACAATTCTTTTATTCTTCCAGTCTCTAGGGAAGATGTGTTAGCAAATCCGAACCTGCCAAGCAGCCCCCCTTACAGAGTCCCCCGTAAGCCCTGCCAGAGTGTGCCCTCGCACGCGCTCACCGCACTGTGGCGTCCGTGGGGCGAGGCCGCGTTCCCCCACGGGGTCGCTCGTGGGGACGCGGAGGCGGCGCTCTGGCAGCACCCACCCGTGGGGACGCGGAGGCGGCGCTCTGGCAGCACCCACCCGTGCGCCCCCAGCCTCACCCCGCAGGTGGCCGCGAGCAGCCGCTCACACGCTCAGTCGGGCACGGACCGGGGACAGACGGGCGAGAGCGGTTCTCTGCGTGCAGTTCCCAGGCGTTTTATGGAACCAACGCACTGGAAGGGAACAGGCAGAGCACACAGAGCAAAAGCCCGCGCGTGATTTTATCCTGGAGGGTCCCAGGGGCGGGCAGAGCATCAGAAGCCAATAGTCTGAGGGCTGGGGGGTAGAGGCAAGGTTGAGTGACATAACAGGGGCCAGTGGGAGAAGGGAGGGGAGGGGGAGAGGAGCAGGGGCCAGTGGGGTCTTGGTAAAGAAGGAACTTTGTAGCACAGTGGTGTGGGGAGAGACCACTTTGTAATAACACGGGGGGTGTAATGTGCACTTAGCCACCGCAAGGTGCACTCACCTCTTCAAGAGAGGCAGTGTGTTTTCACATCTGAGTAAGTTTCTAGCCTTAGGATGTGTGCAGATTCCTAGGGTTGTTTTGTTTTGAAGCAGCAGTAAGTAAAGCAGGGTTACAGGTATTTCCCACTAGTAGCTGGTCAGTGTTAATTCAGATTTCTTAGTGGGACAGGAACCAACTTGCTACAAGTACCGCTTTGTGTTTAATCTGCCAAGAGTTACTTCAGTAGAGAGCTGCTGGGTAAATGGAAGTGGAATGAATTCCTTGTTCATTACCTTTTGAACCTGGACTCCTCTCTGAGCTATGTATAATGTGTTCTGTTCTCGAGTTTTCTCAGGAAAATTCTGATAGCCAGTGCATGTTCTTGGAAGTAGAGTGTATGATGTCTCTTAAACCTATAGTCTCCTCCTAACCTCCTGTAAGTCACCTCTGACTTGCCTTTGTTTCTGTCTTTCATCACTGGTTCTTTTCTCATCCCTTTCCAAGCTGACTGAATCTCCTGATGAGGTAACCGACTTTGTCCCTCCTTTCCCTCTCATCTTCTCTGCATAGAGCTGAACCTTCTGGTAGATATAGTGCAGCAGCCAGATTTAGTTTGTACTGGTGTTCACATGTTGAGCATAAAAATAACTTTGTGTTTCCAGAATGGTTTTTCTGCATTCATACTTTATTTTTAGAGCCTAATAACATGTAGTGAAAAGAGAGAGAAATGTTTAATTAAAAAAAAAAAAACCTTAATAAGCCTTCTCAAAACTAAAAAACCCAGCCAAAGAAAAAACATTTCTTCAAGTGAGTATTGATGTTTTCTGATGCTGAAATATGTAGCCATGCCTTTATATTCTTCTCTGTTGCCACCACTGTTGATGTTTTGGGGGGAGGTAGTGATGGACAATTAGCTGGATGCTGCATCCCCAACACTAGTACTTCCTGAAGCTATGGAACTTTTTGGACACAGATACTTGGGAAAGAAGCAGGGTGACTGTGTAAAGTGTAGCACAGGGAACATCCTCTCTGTTGGTTTCCTAGAGCTGTTCTTGTGGGAACACATGGCACTTGTGCCTGGTGGGTTCTGTGGCACAGCCTGCAGATCCAAGTGGGGCCGGCTCCTCCCGCTCCTGGGAGAGGGTTGGGAGCAGAGGGGCAGCATCGAGGGACCACGAGGGGCAGCCAGGGGCTTCTGCCACACCTCAGGGGAGTTGTACATGCTTGAATTAGGAAGGACCCTGTTAGGGTATTGGGGGGGATGTGTGTATCCATAGGTATATTTAATAAGAGAACGTTCATTGGGCATGCCAGCCCTTCTTCCAGTATCCAGGCATCAGTGTTGCTGCTGCGGGGCTCTGAGGCAATGAGCAGCCGTGGGGCTTGTGCAGCGTCTCACCCGCTCTGCAGTGTGATTTCAGCAAGGCTCTCTGGCCGTGAAAAGCCCATCCTGCAGTAGTGCTGGAGCCTGAAGAGGCAGGTGACTGTCAGGACTGCAGGAGTGGCACTGACGATTTTGAAGGGGAGGCTGCCTTGGCCTCCTGTAGCCAGAGGGAGCTGAGAAGGGGCCATTCCCTCCAGTCACAACCCTTGCTTCACACTGCCAAAACATCTAGGCGGAGCTTCACCATCCACACGAGGGTTCTTCCATCTGGTTATGTTCGCTTTATTTCCTAGCATCCCATTAGTGCTTTGCTCTGTGTACACATAAAGCCTCTTGATGTGTTCCCCATTTCTGATCTTCCTCTGTGCCTCTTCAGCGCAGTTTTCTGAATGCCAGCGTTCGGCAGCAGCCTGCCCCGTCACTGTCGCTGTGCTCTTGCCGCAGGTGCCGGCCGTGCCGCCGTTGGAGGAGGAGCTGCGGCGCTCGGGCTCGCAGGAGGAGCGCAGGCAGGGGGTGCAGTCGGAGTTCCCCCCGCCCACGGGCCGGGAGGTGATCCTGCGCGCCTCGGTGCCCCGGCCCGCCCCCTACTCCAAGGCGCTGCCGCAGCGCATGTACAGCGTGCTGACCCGCGAGGATTTCCGGCTGGCGGGGGCCTTCTCGGCGGACACCACCTTCTTCTGACACGGCCCGCTCCCCCCGTGCCCTCCCGGGCGGCGAGGGACTCGTTCCCGCGGGCAGGGAGCGCTGCGGAGGGACTGGCGTGCACTGCCGACAGAGCGCTGCTGCCCGAGGACTTAGACTGGCCGCCGTGAGGGGTGCTTGGAGCAGCTCATCTCGGAGGTTTGGAATGGCTTCAGGAATGGTTTCACACTCTCTGTCCAAAGAGAGCATATTTTCCTTTCTTTGCATTAGCTTAATTATGGACCTGAATGGGCTGTGTGCAAATATTCATGTTGAAATTCATGCAGAATGTGCTGCTTTGCACTTCAGGATCAGACTTTATCAAGTGACATTAGTCTACTTAAATTGATATATATAAACATTAAGTAATTTATATTTATTACTAATCATAATCACAGAGCCCAGTATTTTTTGGTTAATCACTGTTTCAAGTACTTCTAAAATACCCTTATTTTTATTTAAAGTGTACAGTTGACTCTCTGGTTCGTGCTAAGCTCTTCTGGCATTGGTTGTCCAAACAGATCTTGTCACTTCTCCCATACAGAACCAAGTGGACAGTGAGCCTGACTGACAGCTGGCAGTGGATCACTGAGGGGCTGGGATACTTTATATCCTTCCCGGTGTGCGAGGGCCAAAGCTGTGTGGAAGTGGCACCCCGGGGGTGTTCCACTGTGAGCAACTCACTGGTGTTTCCCGAGGCCATTTGCCCGCACTCCCTGTCAGCGATGGGAGAGGAGGGGACGGCTCTGTCACCTCTGGCCCCTCACCCCACATGTGCCAACGTGTCTTTACAGTGACCTTCATCTGTTCGAATGAGAATCAGCCGAAGATCAGCGTTACTTTACAAATGTACAAACAGCTACAGTATTGTGGACATTACTCAATAAATATGAACTTACTGTTGGCTTCAGTATTCCCATGCTTTCCTATGCTCTCCTTGCACGCTCTGAGCCAGGAAGCACATTGTGACCACAGTGAGCACAGAGAGTTGAGTTCTACTGTTAGTAGTAGGATCCCAGGTGTTACCCTGAAACTTCTTAGAGGGGACAGAGATCAGAGTCTTTTCCGCACATAAAGTTCTATGAAGTAGAGATATATTTTTCAGGATGCAGAAGAGTTAACAAGGTAAAATCTCGCCACAGAACTTGTTTTTCAGGCTGTTTGTGTGTTACCTCAGACAACAGGGTAAATATGATAAAGACTCGTAGCTGCTGTTTAACTGTGTGGCTTCTTTAAAAGGAATTACACCAGGCAATTCCTAATTTACTGATGAAGTAAAATTTAAGTTAAGCTTCTTCCCCAATATTCTTGGTTTCCTCCTCTCTAATGAAATCTTACACTGCAGTGTGGACTCTTGTAAAGGCTGTATAACCTTGAAAGTCTCTCACACTTGGTTATCAGGCTATTCCTACCTGGTCGTTTAAATTGCTGGTGAGATGATTCCTTTATCATACTCAGACACCACAAGCATCATTAACACAGCTAAAGTCCTGTTAGTCTGACTGTAGAAAATGGTGCACTCATGCAACTACCTTGTCTTAGACAGTCTTTTTCTCTGTTCAAGAGTTACAACTTTAAGGATTTTTCTCAGAAGGATAACTCAAAAATTTTTCACCTTATTTTAACTACCTGTAGTTGAAGCTGCAGCCCTGCCCTGTCAGATGACATGCTGTGCACAGCTCTGCTTTATGAGCTTACAACTGCCTTACAGCGTTCAAGGGGTGAGGAAAGACAGAGCATTTAAAAAAAAATCACCTGGAGAAAGAACTGTATTTATTTAAAGTAAATGTGAAGCAAGCCAGGTAAGCAGTACAAAATTACCAGCATCTCTGCAATCTCGTTACGGAGAATTTGACTGTAGCATTTCCCAGGAACTACCTTTGATGAGATAATTGCTAATATTTAATGTTTCCTATCCTAAGTAACATTTTAATACAAGCTGGTTTAAGTAAAAACAGAATTCAACTGACATCAGTTCTAAACACCAAAGTCCTGTAAGTCAGGCCCATGGCGAGAGTCAGCCTTCAGTGGGTGAGCAGCACTAGAGGAGACAAATCACTCACTTATGCAGTGTTTGTCATAATTGCTGTATTTTATTCTGTGGTTTTGGTATGTGAACAACAAAAAGAATTAAAACTAAGACATCTTCTTGGTCCACGAAGTTCCCAATACAGTTGAACCCTGTAACACCACCAGCAGTTTCAACAGAACTTCTTAAATTCTTGCAGGCCTAACTACCCTGCAAGAGAAACCGTAATTCTTCAAAATGGCATTAAAGTCATGCACAGAAATTCAGCTTTAAACCAGGGCATAAAAAACCATGATGATCAAGTACTTTGGATGCACTCTGACAATCACTGTTACAAAGGATTTCTTTGGTTTAATTCCTTATTTTTTCTCTACCAACAGCATGATACAGAGATTTCTGTTAAATCAGTGCAAGAGGAAAACTGTAACTATATTGGTTTCAGAGTTACAGTGTACCTGACTGTATTGTGCATTTTACTTCTTCACCAAAAATCTGGTGATATCACAGCCATACTTTGTAGCTAAAGACCTTCGCTTCAGCTGGCTCCTTTCCTTGGCCTGCTTCGCAGTTCTCTGCAAAAGAGAGAGACAGGTCTGTTCAGTGAGCATTGACACTTGGCAACACGTCCAGCAGAAAGCTTTAGCTCACAGTTAAACCCCAGTCTAACTTTGCAGTAGACAGCATAATGAAATGCAAATGTTTATTAAGCAACACTTTCCCAAATCCAAAGGAAACTGTCATATCGAAATACTTTATGCTGCCTTTCCACCTTGGCTGTATGGGGGAGAGAGGCTGTGAGCACTGGGGTTCTGCAGCACGAGGGAGCAGGGCTGAGGAAGAGCCTAAGTGCAGTTTCCCCCCCGCTGTTCCCTGCGAGAGGGCCGGGATTGCCGGCTCCACACACACACTGACCTCCCTGTGGCAGGCCGTGCACAGCGTCTGAAGGTTCTCCAGGGAGCACTGTCCCCCTCCGCTGAACACGGGCTGGATGTGGTCCACCTGCCAGAACTGCCCTTCCGCCGGGCTCCGGATCATCTCGTTCAGCTGCAGCACACAGAGCACATGGCAGGGGTGAGCCACTCCTGAACTACGTGGACATGCTACTGGAGGAACAAGGAAATTCTGGGAAGTAGCTGACTGTAGTTTTCATCAAGATAAAGCAAGCCAGCCCTGGCATTTTTTAGTTACTCGCACTGCACAAGCAACAGCTGTAAGCAGCTGACATGTTTCCACCCAGCCCTGGCTGTACGTGCACCCCTACAGAATCAGAGCTCTGATGCCTGTGCCTTTCAGAGGTGTTAGAAGACAATGGGATTTAGTTCATTTGATTGTTCTTAAGGACTTGTATTTTCTTGTTCTGCTGTTGGTGCTAGGTTACCTTTTGCTCTTAAATCTCTAAGAACATTTTTGGCTGTCTCTGAACTCTCTATACACAGACCAGATGTTACTGCTTGAACCCCAGAACCATCACCTGCCCAAGGGGAAGGTGAGACATCCAAGAACTCTCCAAAAGCTGCTTCCTCTGGCTCCTGGGTGCATCCCTGACGCTGAGATAAAGCTCCTGGGCGTTGTTCCGGCAGCACTGGCACACGCCGTGCTCGATGCGGAACACGGTGGAGCGGAGGTAGCTCTGGCTGGAGCGGATGCAGAAGTCCTCCTGGCAGGCGTGGCAGCAGAAGCGCGTGTCCCAGGCGCGGCCGGGCTGGGGCTGCGCTGTGGGCTGCTGGCAGCTGAGGCACAGCGGGGTGCCCTGGCTGTCCAGGGCCTGCAGATACCCCTTGGGCACGGAGGAGCCTCCGGCGTCCGTCTGCCCTGGGGGAAGGGCTGAAGGGTCATTTCCAGCTTCTGAAAGCAACCTGGTGGCACAACAAAGTACAGCTGTGGGTAAAGGATGTATTCAGCAGCCCAGTTCAGGGGGGGTTTATGCACTGTGTATTTCAATTAGATATGTTTTATGTTCTGAAAAATCATTTTAGTTGAAACACCACCTTGCTCAGATTGATACCTGTACAGCACAAATCCTTCACTTGGTTTACATTTCCATTTAAACAGAATTTGGCAATATAACAAAGCAGACTTTTCTTCTGCACATCTTACTACACTCAATTATTAGCTGAAGTAATGCTGTATTCATAAAGAAATGGTGTTTTCTATCAGGCATGTACAAAGTAAAATGTTTCAGCCCCCTCTTTAACAGAAGTAATAAAGTCAGTGGAAAGATCTTGGTTTCTCTTTCCAATCTTCATGGCTGCCTATCAATTTCCTACTCAAAACAAAGTAGGATACACACTGGTCGTTTAAGAAAAAATTTTTAAAGGGCAATTTCTGTTTGCAATTTTCACTTCATTGCTCCCTTTTTTTAAATTCTGAGGCAAAATAGAAGCAAATTTTGTGTCCCCAGTTTGATGTTGACCTCACAGGAGGGCTGAGCTAACATTCTTTTCTCTGACTGAATCACATAACAATTCTCTTGTTTTGTTTTAGTCAGACTCAGTTAATTAGCAGCTCTGTCAGCAGACAACAGATGAAATCTAAATTGTTAGAAGAATAAAAGAGAGCTCATTAGCACTACAGCAAGTTTCTTACTGAGCTGCTGTACTTCAGCAAGGCAGACACTCATAGCAAGTAATTTCACTACCATAAAAAAAAACTGTGGCAAAAGAACTTAATGCAGTAGGACGATTAATAAACCTACTTTGTGGATGGTTCAGTAGCAGCACCTCCTTTGTCCAGAGAAGCCCCCATGTCTTTGGAGATGAGGCGAACGCTGCCCCCGCTGCTGCTGGCCTTGGAGAGCGAGGCTGCTGCCACATCCTCCCTGGTCACATACCTGAGAGAGCAAAATCCTGTCAGCAGAGGAACAATCTCCCTTGAAGAACATGCACTCTGGGCTGCAGCAAGATTGTTACAGTATATTCTCTTCAAATATTCCTCATTTTCTGGATGAGAAGTGAATAAAGTTTGGGAAAACGTACTTCATATACTTCAATATTAAATTAAATACCCTTTTCTAAAACTGAATTCTAATCAGAACAGGTAACTTGATTTGTGTATAACAATTTTAAAATTACAGCAGTTTGAAACTGCCTGACAGTGGAACCTGAAAGGCATTTTGTTTCAGTTAGGTGAAGTCTCAGTGACACTGGATAATTCAGGAAACTTTACAAGCTCTGGAGGCCTCCTTGCTCCGTTAGTTATGCCTGATCTCCCTTCTTCATTTTCATGTGAAACCCTGGAAAAACACAACTACTCTTAGTTAAAAACTTAAAATTGCTTCACAGAAATAACTATTCAGGCAACTTCTCCTGAGTACATCTCTCTGCACTTCTAATCTGCCAAACCCTACACCACACCTTAAGAAGGCTGCTGCAGGTCCTGGTAGGTTTTCTATACCATTCACAGATTTTTCCTACACTTTATGGAAGGACACAATCAGGCAAGAGGTTAACAAACACTTATTACCCCTCTGCTTCTTTTATTACTGTAATCACAAACTATTTATTTACTTAATTCTTACCTACAGCCAAAACAGAGTCACCCTGAGGAATTTAACAGTAGGGACTGAGGGGAGTAAGAAGGTTTTAGATGCTTTGCATGACATGTTCTGTGCAGAGCAGCGACAAGACTGAGGAATGATGCAAAATCGGACTTTCTGCAGTAATTAGTAGGAGGAATTAAAACCAAACCCCACATACCTCTTTGTGCTGCTGCCCACTGCCTGCTTTTTAGACAACTCCTCTGCAGCATGAATGGGACTACAGAATATCTGACCACTTTTTCTGACTATCTTCTGTTTCATTGCTGTGAGGTGAGTCCATTCTTTCACAAACCTCAGGATCTGGCAGAGAACACGACGGTCAGCACCAGGACAGACTTTGCACAGAGCTCAGTCCAGTGGAACAGTGCCATGCATTAATGCATTCTACACTGCCTGGAAACAGCTCCTACGATCAGAGATGGGGCCTTCAGGTAACTCTTCAAACCCTCGCCCCATCTGTGGAACCCACTCAGTAGCTGCTTCACACAACAGCTGGCTGAATCAGTCAGGCATCTCTCCCACAAATTTAAGTTCCAGCCTTGCTGGAGAACCTACAAAAAGAATCAATTTTGTTCCTACATGATGGGTTTTGGTTTGGAAAATCAGATTTTAGGTTAAGCATGTAATTTCCCATCCAGTTTAAATCTGGATTTCTGTACTTGAGTACTTGGGTTTGCTGTGTTCTCCTCAAACCCCATTATGAATGGGATCTTTATTCCTAAATTAACTGAATGTCTCCGTGGAGCTGTGCCTGACACTACTTTGAAAACTCTTAGTAGACCAAAGGGAGAGTGAGAATGGAGGCCTGCTCAGACCTGCAGTTCTGATATGATCTAGAACATAATTATTTAGAGTGTGCTCCATTTAATTCATAACCTTTAAGAAGCTATTTTGCTGACTTATGAAAGTTAGTTACTAATCCTGTAAATGAGAAATGAAATGATGCCTGGTTGATTCCTTCTACTGCAGTGTGAACAGGAGGCACAACAATTTGCCAGAGTAACAGACTGCATAATTAATGTTCACATCAACAGCTATAAGATTGCTTTGATGAAACTGTGCCTATATCCCAAGGCCTGGAAGTATTCTGCATTTATTTTTTTTAAAAGTCAACTTCCTCTGCACTAAATATTATATTGCTGTGCCAGTAGAACTTGTTCTTACCAGTGCACGATTTTTTTTATTCTGGAAAGTCTCTGGTAAATCTTCCCAGTTATCCAGCTGTATGTCCAATGGAATGAAATTATGATTCAGTGGTTCGCCATCCTAGATGAACAAGCAAACAGCTTTGTTTACAGATGCAGTGTAGCACAATGTAGAAAAAGTAATCTGTTTCAAGTGAATTCTCCTCCCTTCCTACTAAATTTAGTTCCTCAAGGTCAAATTTTTCCAGAACTAACAATAAGGCAGAGATAACAGCACGAATGCAAGAAAGATGATTCATATCAATCTACCTAAAAGTAACAAGGCTGAACATTTTAATAGATCTGATTTTTTTCTTTGCAAATAGTTCAGACACACAAACTGCCTTATATTAAACTGAAATTACAATCCTCTTGACTGAATTCTAAGGGAAACGAATAATTGTAGATAGGAGAATGTCACTTCATTACAATTTAAAGTAAGAATTCTTGAACATTGTTTCTTATACTTCCCTTTAATGTCTGAAAAAGTTCTCCACTTAATTTTTAAAGGAATAAGTTGTCCCAGTGGGTACATCTGGCCAAGGAACTTACTGATGATTCACAAACACTCCAGAGAAGGAGTCAAAGCAGAATTGCCCGGTGTCTCACCATTCAGCAGATCTTGTGCAGTACCTGGCAAAATGAAACTCTAATCCCAGCAAAACCCAAAGCAGACAATTGTCCAGAACCCATCCCAAATGCATCTTTGTCTGAATAAAGTGTGTGAAGCTAGGCAGCAGCACGCCTTGTAAGTACATTAACAAGTTTTCAGATACAAGAGGACTTCTGACTCTTTTTGACTTTTTCCCAGCTGCATCAGCCTAATAAAAATGTCTCATCCCACACACTTGCCCTCTGCCCGCTGCAGATTAATGATAATGTGCTTTATTCAGGAAGTTACTGACTTACACACAGCACCAATGTTGATCTTTCTGAAAATGTGGTGGCAATATTTTATTTACTTAGTATGTCAGGATTTACTGTCATTTTTAATTTAAATTTTGAATGTTATTCTATTCTAGTTACCTTGTGATAAGACACTAATGATAAAAAAGGAATTTTAAACTACTGTTACTGGCACTTCTAACAGATGATTTAATGTATTAGCCCAATTTTGCAAGCCAAGAGAAGTGCTAAAAGTTGTGTATCTAGGGAATTATTACTTAATTCCATTGAGAAAAAGAACTAGAATGATAAACTACCTAATTTTTGTACATTTCAGCTAATACAAAAATATTGATGCTTTTACATAAAGCATAACAAATGAAAGCATAGAGAAACATTTCATAGGGCAACATTTTCCTTTGTAATTTTAAAATGACAATAACCATCCATATTTCAAGTTTACCTTTGTATACAGGTGGATTCGATCAGTATTCCTGCTCGCACAAAACATAAGCCCATCATGTATGTGGAATGTGTCTGATTTATCTACAACAGAAAAAATGGTGGCATTAAAGATTTTTCTTCATTCATTTTACTCTGACATTAAACATAATATTAATTATGTATCTAATTCCAGAGCAACATAAGATGGGAGAGCTCAAGCAGCAAACTATGAAGGTATTTGTGTTATTTTATTTTTCTGATTCTCCTGAATGGACCCATCATCTTTTGCCTGTGTCTGTCCTGAGCTCCAATAAAACCATCCAGATTCCCAGCTGCTGGTTTGACAAAGTCCTGAACTCAGTCAGCTCTGGTTTGCTCCAGGAGCCGTGTGCAAAGGCTGGGCTTATCCAGCATCAAAATTCAACAAATGGCCCAGGCTAAAATGAGCAAGTCCTGTGCTGGTGCCTTGTACTTCTGTGTTTCAAAGATGTAGGTCTTTATTTAAAAGCCATTTTTCATGCCAGAGGCATTTGATTCAGTTTCACAATGGGATAGGATGGTTCTTTGAGAGTCCCCTTTACCTTCTCCACACTCTTTTTCACTTTCTTCCTTTTCAGTGCCTTGAGTTTCCTGTTCTCTGGTTTCAGGAGATTGCTGTACCCCCACTTCCCCCAGATCTCCTGTTCTGCCTTCAGCACTGCCCTCTGCTCTCTCTCCTTCTCTCCCGGGCTCCTCTGCCTCTCCTTCCTCACTCTGGCTCCCGAGAGCTTCACCATTTCTCTCACCTAAAGACAAACAAGAAAAGCAATGATTTGTGTTACCTGGCAGGTACCTAATTACACATCTGAGACAGGACCGTGGCACTGAAATACAAAGAAATGGCATTTCCTTCTCTAATATTATTATGGTGCAACCACTTAGGAGGCTAGAGCTGACTTTAATACTAGGAGAACAAACACATGGAACAAAGCTTTTCATTTAGGTAGTCCCGTGCACCCAGATTAGTGTCAAAATATATATTTAATAAATAACGCAGTTAGCAATTCTGTATTATATGCAGTTACTGTGTAACATAAACACACAAAGGAGTTTTCCAGGCATTGATTTATAGCTGTGAAACTCAGAAGTTGTCCTTACTTGAGCATGCACAGAGATTTAAATAAAGTAAATAAAAAAAGCAAGTAAAAAGAACCTTACCCCTGCCTTTGCAATTGAAATGACAAATATGGGCATAGATTTATAAAAATGTTTCATTAATTTTCCAGATAGCTTAAGTAAATTTAGTGGAAGAAATCTACTGTGAGCTGTTGGGAAAGAAAGCCATATTTTCCAGATAATGTCTCTCATGACAAATACACAATGCTCAAGTTAATAAAACACCAATACCACACTGCCTAGTTTTGAAAGGTAAAGAAAAATTTTGCTGTTTAATTGTATTCAGAATAACCATAAACCTCAAGGAAGAGGAGAAGAAAATTTGCTGCAAAGGAAACAGAGGATATATTCATCCTCATGGAATTTATATCCTGTTAACTTTTATGGGAATTCTTCACTTGTTTAAAGTTAGACTCATGGAAAAGATCCTTGGGGAAAGCAAGACTAAGGAGGACCACTTGAGGGGGTATTTGTTCATGTAAAGGCACAATTCTTCATATTTTCCTGGACTTCTGTGTAGTCATAGATTCAAAAAGATTGTATTTTCTGAGCCCGATGCCAACTGAAATGAAAAATGCATCTTTCCCTCTGCAGCAGCCCTTACTCACCATCACTGCTCCGGGGACAATGGCACATTTCACAGTAAGGCAGCAGCTCATTGTTAGTGTAAGTGCAAGCACTGCAGTGCCAAACTTTATTTAAAGCTGTACTTTCACTTGAATTATTTAAGCCGCAAGGATAGAGTTCATTGTTTTTTTCTGAAAACAAAGAGGGCTTTTTTCCAGTCAAAGATGTTTTCTTTTTATTGCTGGAGCTGACTGGGGTAGATCCACTTATGCTCCTTGCTCTTTTGGCTTCATGTTCACAAGTATCTTCATGACAAATTGTATCCACCTCACTTATCCTTGTGCAATCCAGCTTTTCATCGCTCTTCTCTGCATCCTCTTCTTTTGTGACTGCAGAAAATTCTGAATCATTATGTAACAATTCATCACCAGAAAATCTTTTGCGTTTCTTCTCCGTGGAGGATTTGGGGGAAAAGAAGGAACGTATGTCATGCTGTTTGTCCTTTTCAAACTAGGGAAGATGAAAGGAATACAGAATCACAGAATCATTTACACTGGAAAAGACCTCTAAACCCCACTTATGACCGCATCAGAAACTGTTAAACAAAAGATATCTTTAATAAAAGATAACTTTAAGAACAAACAGTGAGCAGAAAAAGCAACTCAACATTCCTCTCCTGATTTCAGAAAAGTATTTTCAATATTGTCCTGAAAATTCTGAAATGGCACTACCAGAAGGCAGATACACAGAACTGGTAAGCTGCGTGCCTTTTTTGAAGATGGCCATTACAAGGAAAGGCTTTCAAACACTGTTTTAAATATTAGTCCAATTAATTCAGCACAGTTAACAAAGATGTCATTTCAACAGAAATTACGTGGTCTTATCTGACTCTGAGGGCGGCTCAGTCATCTGAACATAAGGACCCAGCAGAAGATGTAGATGACATTTATACCCAGCAGATCACTTTTCCCAACTTCACATAAGTTTTAAAATGGAATTTAGTTTTTCCTACTTGTTTGGTGTTTCTCTGTTAGTAAACTCTGACCCGCACAAAAAGCTGAAGCAAATGACTGTTATAATTTTTTTTTAAATGAAAGAAAACTGAAAAAACAAAGGTTCAAGTCTTACATGAGTAAATAAAAGTTCATTTTGGGGATCTTCTAGACTTGCATTTGGGGTCCAGGTCTCAGCAAAACTCAGAAAGTCCCATTTGTCCTTATCACCTTCTTCAGCCTGCATTTTCTCTTTCTTGCCATTCAAAGTGCTGCCTGTGACTTTGGCCTGCAGGAAGACAATAATGGTGAGTCCTGTATTTGGCACAGGATAACCAATGAAGCTGTATACAAAATATCAGTATTTATTGAAGATAAAAGAGAATATATACACTGTGTACATCTCTAGCACTCTTAACGTGTTTTGCTTGGCACGTGGAGACAAATAAAGGCAGAATTATTTAGTGACAGAACTTGCAAGGTAAATTGTTGCTGAATTACTGAGCCCCATCTCTGTCACGTTTAAGGAGACTCTGCACCAGGACTGACAGATTCTTTCAGAGGTACCCACAGGAAGGTGCATACAAAATTTCCTTCCCCAGCTGAATGTCAAATACAGTTTGCAGTTCCCAGATGATTTCAGCAGTGACTATTTTTCAGCAGGAGAGTAATATGCTGGCAAACAAATGCTCACCAGTTTGTCACTACAGCAACTTATGGACACAACCCAACTGAACCAGGACAATACACAACCAGCCAAATTCAGGAACCATGACCATGGGCCGGCACTGGCATCAGAATAAACCCTGTGTAATCACAGCCTCAAATGGCTCTGGCACGTGGTGTTTGAAAGGCAGTTCCTTCTGCATTCACACTGCTGGCAACACCAGAAAACAAGAGCTGACAGAACACTCACACACCTCAGTTATCAACACAAGACACTAATGAATGGGCACAAAGGCTACAAAAGTGGTCACTGAAGCAAAACAGCCAAATAATTTTTCTTAGTTCTGTGAACTCTCAAAGATTTTCCAAGTAAGGAAAAAAAGCAGACTGGGACTACTTCTAGCTTTAGAGTGACAGAGGGCAGGTTTAGATTCCATATTAGGAAGAAATTCTACCCTGTGAAAGTGGTGAGACCCTGGCCCAGGTTGCCCTGAGCAGCTGTGGGTGCCCCATCCCTGGAAGTGCCCAAGGCCAGGCTGGACGGGGCTTGGAGCAACCTGGGATAGTGGAAGATGTCCCTGCCCATGGCAGGATGAGCTTTAAGGACCCTTCCAACCTAAATCATTCTGTGGTTCAGTGACTGCTAACAACAGTCGGGTGACACTTGTGGAAAATGACAACAGAAGAAAAGATCTGTGTAAACTTGGTTCTACCAAAAAAGCATTACCAGAGAATGTCTCTGCCTCTCAGAAGGAAGCTTAGTTTAGGCACAACATTCATCCAATTAAGAAAAAAACAACCCACAACAAATTCTAGCTGTTATGAGTGAGCAGAATGCCTGAATGCCTTAAAATTGTAAACTTGAACCACAACAGCAATAAAAAGCCAGAAGATAAAACAACCATCTCCTGTGGGTATGAACCATCCCATTCACCTAGGCAAAAGAGTGCCTCAAAAAAACACCTCATTATCTTTGCATCTTGAACAAACAGCAAAAAGCTAGAAAAGACTAGATCAGAACAAACATGGACATTGTGATGATTAGCAGTTGTAGGTGTATCGATTTGTCTCAGAGTAGGAGGGTGTTCCAGATAAACACGACTTTTGTGGCACTGGAGGGCAACCCCAAGCACAGCGAGCTCCGATCCCGCAGCCCCGCTGCGCACCCACCTTGCGGTTCAGCATTGCCCACATGAGGGGATCCATGGTGCCTCTGGCAATCAGGAAGTGAATGTTCACTGAGCTGCACTGCCCAATGCGGTGGGCTCTGTCTTCTGCTTGTTTTATGTGGCCTGGATCCCAATACAATTCAGCAAACACAACGTGAGTGGCCGCAGTGAACGTTAAACCCTAAGCAGAGTAAGCAGATGCATTAAAAAAAAAAAAGATTCCACACACAAACAACAGATTATCTGAAGCAAAAGACAGCTAAAGGTTGTACAGCACACTTTAATATGGAAATAAGAGGATGGACGAGGTGGTCCTCAACAGTGGATGGGCTTATTGTACTGACTTCTTCCTTGGCCTCAGATTCAAAAAATACTTCGGTATTGTGCAAAGACTGCACACAGCTTTTCATTATGGAATAACATCTACTTCTTATTAATCTAGTGCTTTTAAAGAAATGGGAGTTTTTCTAATTATTCAAGAATGAGATGCTGCTACTTATCATCGTTTTGCTCAAGTAAATTCAATAGAGGCTCGGAACAGTTAACATGATTAGTGCAAAGAAATGAACACAAGGTTTATAAAGGACAAAAAGCACAAAGATAAATTGCCTTCAGTAAATCCCTTCAGTCATCAATGATTTCAGCAGCTATATTCTTTTAAGTGTATTATTTCAGATGTTTTCTTTTTTGCCCTACCTGACCAGCTGCCTGAATACTCAAAATAGCAACTCGAGTTTCAGGGTCCTTCTGAAACTGATTGACGAGGTGAATCCTCTCTGCAGAGGGAACACTCCCATCTATTCGGATGTAGCGAGCCTGAAACATCCAAACAGAGACTAAATGACATCATCAGCATCTGTTTTCAGACCCAATCCCTCCCTGTCCCCCAATAAAACTCTGAAAAGGACTGTTCTATTCCTGTCATGGGGATCAGGATACATCTTTTGCCCTTTGATTTAAAATAGAGAAGTGTCGACTTTGTATTCCCTGTTTGCAAAAGTAGAAGATAGAATGAACATGGGATCTTAAAACTGAATATTACACAGAAGAATCTGGAATTTCTCTGACACCATTTTTAAAAATTTCAAACAGTTAAAAAAGAAAAACAATATAAAATAGCAAAGTTAGCCACCATTCCCTAGCAATAATTAGGAGTCCATGATCAAACTAAGGTGAAAGCTGTTTGCAAATATTTTTACCGCTTTGAATTAAACATTCAGGTGAGATGACAGCGTGCTGTTAAATCCCAAAATTAGACTGGTAGAAAAATTTGGATAACAACTTCCTACAACATTGATATATTATTATTATTATTAATAATAATAATAATAAAGTCATACCAGATACAGGTGTGTTTACATCATCCTTAAACACAAAGCAGTTCTTCAGAACCACATGATCCCTTTTAATGCAGTGGCACTGATCTGTGTATATATAAAATCCTTCCATTCCTGTACAGGTGGGCAGTTCTGCCGAATTCAAGCACAGCTGATAGCTGTTTGCAGAAGTGAAGTTAAATTTGTGTGCACACTTGTTACGGCTTTACCTTGCTCTCTATAACTGCCTCTGTGCAGGCTTGCAGCATGCTCAGGTGATGGGCGAAGACGAGGAACTTCAGCCTGTCATTGTCAAGCATCATTTTGATGTAGTCCTTGACGGCTCCTGCCTGCAGTAGGAGAGTGTTTTCATTAGTGAGACACACAAAATGTTCAAAAAGACAGTTTTTATTTTCATGTCTTTCAATTCCTTGTAACATGAAAAGGTAAATTTCCGTATCTTTTGTTATCCGTGTACAGCTTTATCAAGCACTGACATTGCTAAGAATCAAATGATTCAGATTAATTTTGTTTAAAAAAAAATACCACAACTTGATGTCTTTGAGAAACCTAACTTACTCCCTCAGAGACAGAAAAAACCCCACATTTATCCTCAAAAGATCATATAATTACGTGGCACTTCTTCTAGATTAAGATGTAGATAAACCCCTCTTAATTCAGACATCATTATCTGATGTTTTAATCCATATTTGACAAAAACAAACATATTTCAAACAGACAAGGTAATATTTAATCAGAACTTCCGTATCCACACACACATAAAGCCATATGTCAACAGTGAAAGAATAATTTTGATATGTTCATGATACCATAATCATAAAATATTGTTCTACTTAAGCATTCACAGAATCCTTCTGTGTCAAATGTAATTTTCAGTATCTTTTACAAAAGCTATTAAAGCAATGATGACAGTTAATAACAAAAGTTATCAGTGGTCAACAGTTAAAGCAATACACACTGCAGCAGTCTTCAGATTCCTTTTTTCCTTGTAATGGGGTTCTGCCTATTCCATAAACATACTGGGAAAAAAAGAGTGTTTCTCTGTGTCATGATTATAAAACAAACCAAATAACCTCATCTCATGTTCTGGCCAATAAAACCAGTTTTATGAGGTTAAAAACACACACTGGGTAGTTTAAGGCTATTAAGGGAAGATTTGCAGGCTCACCTTGGCAATGGCTGTTTCCTTATACATGCGTGTGATCAGACTCATGACTTGAGAAAAGTGGCTTTCAGTGGCATCTGAACTCAGGCTTCTCATTAATTTCTCCCACTCTGCAAAAGTGGCATTCAGATTCTAATTGGCAGAACAGACCAGTGGTTAGACAGAGTACCAAGCATGTTCTACCCCAACAGCTACGTTTCAAGTGTGAAATGTGTAGGAACTTTGGAGAACTCTATCAAATTTGCTAAAAGTAACTGTAGGATTCAACATCTATGGGAAAAGAAGACAGAAAAGAAGATTGTACTAGAATTAGAACAAATTTTATCATTGGTTCAAAAAAACCTGTAACACAATGAGTGTTGTGTTATATTTTAAAAACAATAACAGAGATACTCTGCCTTATACTCGCACAATCTTTGTAACTACGTATAATACACATGCATACATAAAAATACATATCCAGACATGGATATTTCCATTTACTAACAAATGTGTTCTCATCAAAAATGGGAAATTTACCTTTGCTGCAGCTTGTGGGAGGTCAAATGGAATACGCTGCCTGACTTTGGGAGGCAATTGAGTGAGGACATCATCCTTCAGTCTTCTGATCATTATTTCACTTAAAAGCTGATGAAGTTCCTCTAAGTTTGAAGCTCCTCTACAATCCCATTGCCTTCTTTTACCAAAAAACCTGAAAATGATAAATCAATACAGAGTGTAAACATGAGATCTTCCAAATTCAATAGAAATCTTCAGTACATAAATAATTGTAACACACACTACTGGATATGAAAGTGTGCTCCAACTCCCAGCAGCCACCACTGTCTGCAGGAGTTACTGCCCATCACCTGCACACAATCCTCTGTCTGCTCCCAGCTTCCCACACTTCACTGTCCACAGGAAACAGAAGTTTCAGGTTTAATTTTGGAACTCCTGTTTCAATGGACTAATGAGAAGAGTATACCACCTTGAGAATATTCCTTATTACATTACAGACAGGAAAGCCATCATGAAAACTGCAAATATCACCATCAATATTCCTTTCTTTCCCTCCCTACGAATTCCTTCTTAGTTACTGCCAGAGACAGGATTTAAAGCTTCAGCTATCATCTTTAATAGAAATACTATTTAATAAGCATGGTTAAATAGAGGAAGAAGGTTTCACATTAAGAAGCTAAAGGCTGAAAAGAGAAAGAATTTATTAACTCAGTCTTCCTTGTTCTTTCCTTGCTTTGCTGTTTTTGACGAAGTGTAGCAGCAGGAACAGCAGCTTTTCTCTGTCACAATTGCCAGGAGACAATAAAATAATGAACATGACAGTCTTGGAGAAAAGCCCAGGTAGCATTTTCCAGGGCCAGAAGAGTGTGTTACAAGCATGTAATTTTTATCAAAAGACCAAACAGCCACAAAAACCCCCACAATCATTTAGAGATTTTTAAGCCTTACTGACGTTACCAACAGTGTTCTAATTAGCTGAATTAGCTGACTATAATCATTTGGGAAAGGGGCTGAGGGTGCACTGCACCGGTGAAGTGGGAATGGCACAGATGGAAGACAGAAACATCTTTTGCTCATATCCCTTCCTTAGTCTATTTATATGTCTGTCCTTATAAATGCCTCCTTCCTCCACCTTCAGCATCAGGGATATGACAGAAATGGCAGGCAAAACCCCACAGAAATAGTTTGGATCTCATCTTTAAAACAGGTGTCTATGGACACCTAAGGAAAAACCACCCATATTTTCACAGAAAGTGCTACATAAAATAATCCTATCAAGTTTATTACCTCAGGGAGTTTTGTTCCAGCCAAGTCATGAAGAAAAAGTTATTCATTGAAAGCTTGCCAAACCCTGAACTTGATTTTTATTACATTTATGGTATTCCAAAAATAAGATAATCATCTATGATTGAGTAGCTAACCATGCTGTACCCACGCGCACTTGTGGTGTGAAAATTACAGATGCATTCAGTCAAAACACCATGGAAAAAATAGAATTTCTCTGTCTGAAAATTAGACAGCGCTCTTCCATGTTATTTGAAGTTAAATACTGATAAAGTGCGTATGATGGAGGGAGAAAAACAAGTTTTATGAAAATGAAACCATGTAATTATTACTGTAAAAATTAAATCTAAATGCTAGCCAATTTAGCTGACAAAAATCTGTTATTTTGAATACATGCAAAGCTGTAGATATGAAATTTTTAGCTAAGACAGACAGCCTGTGAAATACAGAGACAAGTACAGGACTTTTTTTCCCCACTCGAGTGTGGTGAGGTAGCAAAAAGACCAGGATCCCATAACAAAGAGAGGTATAAATTATTACATGACCACGAGCTTAAGACTGAGAGTCAAAAACTCCAGTTCTGAAGGTAAAACCTCCACAACTCACACTAACAACACTAACAACAGTAAATATATAAATAATTTTAATTAACAGAATGCTGACACTTCAACTTTATTTCAGACTTTATTAGCTTTAATTAATTAATTTAATCAGTGTCAACCTTTTCCCAATCCACTTTGATGGAGGAGATGGTACCTGACCCTGGTTTTCCAAGCACGATGGTGTGATACAGCAGTAGAGGTACTCCCTACTGATTGTCCCACTTGGCATGACAAGAAAAATCAAAGGCACTCACAAGAATGTAAATAAGCAAGTGCAGTAATACCTGACACGAGCATCGCAATATTTTTTAGCATATTCATTCCAAGTTCCAAACCTTCTTGGAAACAGTGCCTCAATCTGCATGAAGAGCTGCATAAAAAATAAAATAGCAACAGTGGAAAATTAAAAGTTGCCTGCAAATGTAAGACTATTCAGAAACAATTAACACATGATTCTTGTGTTAAGTTTACATTTAATATTTGCACAAAAAGCACACAGCTTGGCCCACATGAGGAGAGTTGTGGGAAGCCCTCACAGAACAGAGCACTCAGAGCACTGTAACAGCACTGACAGCTTGGAAAAGATTCACACTGAACATGGAAACATGGATGAGATTAAGTTATTCCTAAAACTACAAGTTTTATCAATTAATTGTCAGGTACATGGGCTTCTGCAAAGCTTCAGTGCAGGTATTGCATGAGTGGTCTGCTTCCTACCATACACAAAAACCTACTCAATTCTCAAGTTTTACTTCAGAAAATGGACAATATCAATACAGACCAGAGATTTCACACCTTTTTCCCCTGCTGAGCAGCAGGAGGTAAATACCACTTGAGATGACCTTAACCAGGAAGAACCCTACTTTACAAGCTGTTACACTGTCAAAGCTTCCTGGCTTCTGAGATCATTTTCCATACACTTAAAGACTATACAAAGATTCTGCTTATGACACAAAACTGATTAAAGACAGGGAATGCTTTTTATACTCCGCCTTGTAAGCCACAACAGAACCTCAGTATCACTAAAAAAAAAAGTCTCAAATTATTTTCCATTTGGTCACGTATTTTGATCCCACTGCTGGGAGCAAAGACAGCTTGTATGGAATTTCCTTTAAAGACCTTTAACAACGATACTGGTCTCAGTATCAATGTACTATATAAAGGTAGAACACTTCCTGACTTCAGTTCTTTGTCCAGGGTTGGTTGCAATGTCTTTGTACAGGAAGTTTTAATAACTAACTATCTCCACCCATAAACATAAATATTTGTTTTACAGTTTTAAGTAAGTACTCATGAAATACCAAGCCCTTTTCCATACCATTGATATCTTCCTCAAGTTAACACCTCTCTGAACAAATTAAATTTGTAAAGGGTCTTGGCAAAAGTTCTATTTACACAGTGAGGAATTCTGAAGCATAAAATATTATTTATATAACCCTTTTAAGTTCCCTGAACACAAATCAGCTCTCATATTCCATTTTCCCCCTATATTTGATAAGTAAAGGCAGCTGTCTTGGGTTCAGTATAAAACCCAAGAGGGTTTTGTTACCTCTCTGCTCCTCCCTAATTCTATAAACTGAACCTGCCTCAAAGGAAAATTTGTCATTCTGGATGTGCAACAAGTGCAGCCTGTATTTTGTTCCACTTAAGTGAACCTGAGGAATATTCAAAAGACCAGTGAAACTAAGGGCTTTCTTTATCAGAAGATGANCCTTCCTCAGGCAGCTAGTGCACCTTTGGATGTCACAATGTGTGCAATTGATACATTCAACAAAACTACAAAACTGTTCATTCATTACTGATACCATCCTCAAAACCAAACCAAAACACAACATGTCAAATACCTCTTCAGGTCTTCCTAGAGCAGGAGTTCCAGTAAGGAGAACAGCTCTGAGAGCTTTCTGCACAATTGGCAGTAAAATCTTGCTGCGGGTGGCATTTCTGGATTTCATGTAGTGTGACTCATCAATCACAACCACCTTGAAGTTCTGCCTGTACAAAGTGTCTACCAAAATCTGTGCATCAGATGTCAACAGCCCATACCCCAAAATGGTTACTTTGCTGGTTGATATTCCCCTGAAAGAAAAAATCCACAAGTTTTCTTAACAGATTTTCATTGTAGGACAATTAATATAAGAGAGAAATTACAAAAATTAATCTCAGAAGGTATGTATGTCTCCTTTTGGACTGATTGACAAGCGAGCTGTGAGGCTAACAACAACAGCCTTTGGTGTTTAAAACACCTCACACTTATCAACCACACACATTTCATAACTATTTCCAGCAGACACACATTGCATTTCAAAGGAATTTCATTTATCTGGATGTATTGCTTCACCCTGTGCTCCTTTCCAGGGGCATTCTCTAAGAAAAAAATCCACTTTCTGGACAAAAAGTTACACACAAGCCAAGATCTTTTATCAGTACCCAAATACCTGAAGTAATAATGTCTCTGTGCAAGCTTTCTACTGCTCTGGGTACAAAGAGTCCCTCCCCAGCACCCCGGGAGGATTAAGCAGACAGCCCCTGAGTATTTGGGCACTGTCTGCACAGGCTGGGCTGAATCTCAGCACCTGGAAAAACCATTCCTCTCAGAGCTGTCTATCCAGCTCTTTGCTCAAACAGAAGAAGAACAAAACAAAAAAACCTGGAAGCAGGGAGTCGACATGGCACAAGATGAAAAATCAGTACTGAATTGAAAATGAACTTCTTGTAACAAATTTAAAGATGTACACAGGTCCAAGGCATGAATTGATTTTAAAATCACTAGAGAGCACTGTGGCCCTTCAGGAGCAGCACAGGAACTCGAAGCTGTCAGACACACAAGTCACCAGAATGAGGGTCAGAGCTGCTCTGTCCATCTGTCGGACACCACTGCTCTGCTGGCATCATTTCTGTTTGTTCTTCAGTAGCAAGAGATCAAGAACCAAGCAAGCTGAAGTTTCCTTGAGGATTAAAGAGGAAAAAAGTAAATGCACCTACAGATTCATGCTCCTGGGTATGGAGGGGGCAGTGGTTTGAGCACTGGCAGTGTGGGCCCTGCAGGTTGTGGCTGTCCCTGTACAGATAAATGTGGCAACCAAGAAAGCAAGAATTTCCCTTACCCTTTCTGAAGGGTACATAAAAAAATTACAAATAAACTTACTTATTTTAGTGGAACCAATTTATTCAAGAAACTTCCTTTTTCAAATTTGGCCAGAAATTAGAAACCTAAATTGATGCCTAAGGAAATTTTAACCTCTTTTAAACAAGAAGTTAAACAACACTCCAGTAATAAACTTAACTCTTGAAGTTTTGAAGAAAAGCAAAGTATTAAACTGAGAGAAATCAAAGCTTAACATATGGAAGCAGAGTTTAATAAAATGCAAAACCAAGTTTGGCAGCTGTATTTTTGCATTTTCTTACAAATGCATAAAACACTTTTTAATGTTAAAATATTAATTAGTTCAACAGCAAGCTCACTTATAGCTAGGAAGCCTCCTGGGAGTTAAATGAGCAGAAACCCAAGTTTTCATCTTTCCTTGTTTTTGAATAAAAGTAAGTAGTAAAGGTCAAGGTTTACGACTCCTTTAAAGAATCTCAAAAGACCAGAATTTCATTTGCCATTTAATTTTCCCATAATTTTCCCTAGTCCACATTTCCCCTTTCTGCATCCAGCACTATAAGCACTGAGTGCCTTTTAGACAAACACCTTAAAAAAGGCACTAATTTTAGTTTCCAGATTCCTATGATAAACTTAAATTTTGACTATCAGTAGGAATTACCCCTTCATGAAGCTTTCAAAATGCATTTTCATTTGGATTTCTGTGGTTATCAGGAAGGTTCCAAGCAGCACATCTTGGCAGTCAAGTCACTCTCTGACACTCTCAGAAAACACGAAGATCAGTCTCCCTCACATCGAAGTTTTAGAACAACATCTAAACATTACCATAAAATCAACCACGTCATTTACAGTAAAGCAGACTAAAAACACCCTTGCATTTCAGGGTAATAGGAGAGTTATTCTAATAACACCCAAGACATAGGCTCTCTGATGAATTCATGCTATTAAGTCTAAAGATAGAAAGCATAGGTCATGATGACCTTTTCAGTTATTTAGGGATTACTTATTCGAACTTACAAATTTTCTCAGCGTGCTAAATGGAATTCTAACAGTAATTACTTCCTTATTTTGTAATGTACACCAGAAGTTCTCCAAAAATGTTTTACAGAAGCTAATGAATTCATCAGAGTTGAGAAATAACTGTATGTTCAATTTGAGATGCGCTAAAGTAATCTAATTTTCAGCAGACATGCATTTGCTACTTTGCAAAAAGCAGATCTCTCAACTTCAAGGAAAATGAGTAACTGCTATAATACAATAACACGAAAGCTGGGAGGAGTGGCTGATAGCCCAGAGGGTGTATCTGATAGCCCAGAGGGTGGCCCTGCCTGAGCCGGGAGTAGTGAGCAAGCCTTTCTGCAGGAGTGTAACAAACTTTACTCACCCAGTATCAGTTTTGTTCTGAATGATGCTAATGTCATCTGGAGAGAGTTCTGGAATCCACTTCTCCATCTCATCCACCCAAGGGTATCTCAGAGAGGAAGGCACTACGATTAAGAGTGGCCATTCATTTTTATAGTAATATGAAATGGCAATTGCTTGAATTGTTTTTCCTAGCCCCATCTGGGAAAAGAAAAGAAAAACATCAAAACCAGAAGTCTCTGCTCAGAAAGCATATTCCATTCAGAAGAGCTCAAAAGAATTTGCAAAGACAGAACCAAATAAAGGAAACTCAGTCAAAGAACTACTTATATAGTATGTATTTAATTATCACTTTGTTACCACAGATCATCTTTTATGAAACAAGATGCTTCTGGTTAAATGGATTAATACACGTGTTATATCTGGTCAGCTCAAAGTCAGAAGAAGCATTTCCATTCATTTCAGAAGATATTAAGGGTCTTAATAGGGTGGACTAAAAAGGTCAAACTCTTCAACTTGTTAAGCTACCAAAAACATTTTTTAAAGACTATGCAAAGGAAAGAAATATATCGGATGCCTTCTTACAATAAAAACAACAACTTTGTCCTCAATCGTATAGGCAAGGGAAGAACAAGACCTGTGGGAAGAGCTCTGGTTTTGACCCAGTGGGTCAACAAAAAGAAACTCCTGCTCTGATTCACCAGAGCTGGTGGTTTCTCCTTGGCCTGTAACAGATGAGGAAGCCCAGACAGTGAGAATTCAGAGGCACAGGCAAGGGGAAGAGTCAAACAGATTTATATCTAACAGGAAACTACTTGCTTCATATTGTCAAGGTGGGAACACTCCCATCTGTGAGTAATTATGGCAACAGGTGATTATAAGATTCAGAATTTAGGGGTTTGTTTAAAAAATACCAACCCCCCCTCCAAGATTTTACCAAATAATGCAGCTATTTTCTCTACTTGCTCACACGACAAGAGAGAGCTCCCAGCTCCTGGTAAACATCAAAGCAGAGATGGGCCTTAAAATACTCTGTGCAGGTTTTCCACGGAGTCCAGTGGATATTTTGCTGCTATCTAACTACTCACAGGAGTGAGACATAAAACAACAACTTACATCTCCAGTGTTGAGTCTAAACGGACTGCTGTAATGATATAATAAAGAGATTTCCCAAGTACAAAAGGAAACAATGAATTTTTCTATTACTAGAAAGAAAATAATAGGAGAGCTACTGTGATCCTCAGTTTTCATTCAAAATTGCCAAGTTTTCATTAAAATTTTCCTGCAAGCTCCCCTTGTGTCACCAGTAGTTCTTAGGTCCTCTGAAAACAAATCCAAGTGAAAAAAAAACCCCAACAAAATAACATTCATTTTTAGTTTGCTGCCGTGGCTGTCTCCCTCACTCAGGCTGGGCAGTCCCTGGTGATAGTCCAGGCACTGAGTTGAAGTGAATATGGAATAAAAGCAGCACTCTTGGCACCAGCACACCCCTGGCTGGATGTAGATCCCACAGAGCTGGGTCACAAGAATGCGAGACACCAGAAAAACTGTAGAAAATATTACGGCCTTGGGTTTTGATTTAAACCCATCTTTCTCCAGCATGGAAATGGATGACAGAAAAGCTGTAATGGGGGGAAAGATTTTGTCTGTCCCCACTCTGAGAAAAAATGGAAACTCTTTGTAGAATACCTTTCAAAAATACTGTTATTATCTTACTTTAATCCTTACACAGTTACACAGTCCAGGGATATGTACAGTAATTCTCTGATCGTGAGTTTTCCTCGATAATTTCTTTTTGCATATAAGCTCACAATACTGATATTTAATTTTACCAACATTTCCTTATTTTAGAGATAGGTCAAAAAGCTCAGGATACACAGCAGTGCACAATACTTCCTCCAGTGCCACACCTATTGTCAATATAAAATATACATTATTTATTTTGAATAAATGTATCTCCCAGGACTTTTTATTGCTAACATATTTATGCATAGTTCATTTTCTAGTTCAAGGAGGGAAATAAACTGTTTTAATAAAAAAGTAGCTACTGCTGATATTTTGATTTTTCCCAAGCTCCCCTTTTCTCTTCCCCTGAATACTTCTGTATTCTCCACAGTTCCCAGATACTTCACATTCTGTGCCAGTACAGTTTATCTCCAGATGTAATGAGATTTTTATAGTATGAGGAGATGCTTAGATCCCAATAATCCATCTCCCTCTCCTTCCTAGTGTATCAAGGAAACCCAAATTAGAATTGGGAGACTATAGCAATTCTCTTTTTCAGAAAGGTTTTACACTGACAACACATCAAGAACATTATTACAAAAATGTTTTATCTGTGGGAAGGAATGCTGGACTCAGATTTCCCAAATATGGAACATAATATATATTTTCAAATGTATGGACACAATGAATTTTACTATTACTACTTGATTAGTGCCCTTTAAAAAATTCATCTTTGGAAACTATCTGTTAAAAATCTCTTTGGGCCAGGAATGTCTAATAATCCATTAAAAATAGCTAGCTATGCAATTATAAAGGACTTTAAAAAAAAAATCAACTGAGTCAGTGTTTTTAAAATGTAACAATACAGGAGATTTAACCCACAATTAAAAATAACCTGTTAAGTTTTCTCAAGGATTCTTCTGAACTTCTGTCAGGTTTCAACTTTTTCCTCACTTTGGTATTTTCAGGATATCTGCTGACTATCACAGGAATTAGGATTCCTTCATTACCAGCCTTTCTGCCCACATCTCTCAAACAAAAAAAGTCACGTCTGCCCAAAGTGCATTAACACCAAAAAAAAAGGTGTTAGAGGAACGGGAACATCACTTACCTCATCAGCAATCATACACCTAAATATGAAACAAAAACGGGGGGAAAAAACAGAAATTAATACTAAATATAATACATAAACCAATACTAACAAATTGTTTACTATAAATTTAAATTCTGGATTTACTGAACCAGTGAAAGGAAAAAAGGTGACTTCATTCCTCCAGGTATCACCTACAGAAAGTTAATTTGGTATGAACTGAAAATGAGTATGCCAATTTTTCTAAAAATGTTTACTGAATTTGCTGGCATTACTGCAGAACTTGCAATTGCAAAACTGAATTTCTGCTTAGGTCCAGGGATAGATTAATTGTAATCATAAGAGACACTTCCAAGGCAAGAAGTGCAGCTTCAATTTTGTTTTGTCTTTCAGAAACAGTAATGTTTTTGCTGCTTCATGATTGAGGATAATCTATATGTCAGATTGATTTTTAAAATGTGCTTTCCAGAGCTGTCACATTTGTTTTGAAATAGAAACTCCCCCACCAATTGTACCAGCTAAAGTATTAGAAAATGTGTTTGATTTTTGCCTGTTTTGGAGTCACTTGGCAATGCCAACTCTGTGTAAAGACACCGACAACCCCAAGTCCCCAGTCATAAACAGTAAATTCTGTTCAGCATATTTACATTTTGTAAACATTAGACGCCATCTTTGACATGAATTTCTTAAAGGCATTTTAACCATTTGTGATTCCATATGTACCCACTGCACCGTGTAACTCAAATATAATGTTCCTTCCATGAAAAAATGCGAAGGATCTTCCAGGTCTTAGTGTCACTTTTAACAAAATTTAACAAACCAAGATATAAGCATTCTGAATTTTGATCCAGAAAAATCTTTTCAAGTAATATAGAACTGCTTTTTTGGTGGTGCCTACTCTGAAGTTAATAGCTGGCCAAAAAAAGATGAAATGTTTGATATTTTCAGAAACACAGTATACTGCTGTTTGCTCACCCTGCCTGCCAGTATAAATTCCAGTCTAATTTCAGCAGTTTCTTTCAACTGACGTGAAAAACTAATTAAAAATTAATTCTCACACAACTTCATTTTTAATAAGCAACAAACGATCTATTTGCAATTGCTTTGCAACTTCCCCCCTCCCCCTCAGCTGTTAGGGATGGAGCAAGGCAAACAAAGGAAGAAAATATAACAAAACAAAGCCTCCAAGTCTGCACAGATTTACAAAAGAAAAAAAAGGCAGGAAGAGAATTCTTTTTAGTGGCAACTCATGATTGTGGGGCCTTAATGTCTGTGATTTGCAGCTGGGCAAAGACATTGATTTGCAGACAACTAACACACAATTCTAGTTTAAAAATAATGTCAGTTTTTGCTCAAAGACTGATTTTTTTTTTCCATTCAATACTCATTGTTAATTGCTTGAACTCAAGTTTACAAAACAAGTCTTTCTTTTTTGCAGATTCTTTGAGGCCAACTGCTTTCAGTACATTAATCATGTTTTTAAAAAACAGTTTGAGGCCTGAAATCAATTGGAATGCACAATAACCTAGTGTTGCAGTAGTACTCCTTGCACAAATGCAGCAAATGAGTAAGACTACGGCTAACAGCTACACAGCTCAAGAATAAACCACAGGCCTTCCTCAACAACAAAGATTATTTATTATAAGAATATCAGAGCAGAAGTACAAATATAGCAATAACCAAGCTGCATCTGGTAGCAAGAAAATGTGGTAAAGAGGACAGGAATAAAAGTACTCCTTGCCAGTGTCTGCTGATAAATACAGTAGTTCTCAGTAAATCAACTTAAATTTTAGTAGAACTGCATACACAGCGAAATGTTAATTATGCCAGTTCAGACACACAGAAAACAAAGCGAGGATAGGTGAGATCCTATTGCACTGCTCTTTGGCAGAGGTGAACTATTCGGTTGCTCCCTCTTCCTTTCACGAAAACAAGCAAAACTGAAGAAATTCAGAGTGATTTACAAATGGCTCTGACAATTAGAAGCTGAATAACAAATAAAAACCCACCAACTTTAAAAGTATGTCAACCACAGGAACACTTCTCCCATAAAGCTAGATTTCTTCATTAGAGTGAACTGTAGCCACTTAAACAGTGATGACTTTATCTGCTGACAAGTAAGAAATTGTTCTGCTTTTCTTTTTGCAGTCATTTTCAGACTGTACTCATAAAATCTCTGGTGTTAGAGTTTCTCCTGTTTTCACGTCTATTAACTTCCACTGAATATGTCCTAAGTTAAACTTCTTATGTAGCAGCACCAAAGTTGATGACTTTTAAATATTTACAGAAACTCATCATTTTGTTGCTGGTAAATGAGGTGAAGTACAAAGTAGCTGCCATCAGTTTACCCACAACTCTGCAAACAGAGGTTACATTAAGTGATCAACACAGTTGCATCTTCCTCATTTCTGCAGTACCAATAGAAACAGAGACACAGAAACACCCCTATGCTTAAAGCTGGTTATCTCTAGCAATATTTTGCTCATAAGTATTCACTCTCCTCTCCTGCCCAATGATGAAATTGCTTTGTCCTAAGTAGTTGGGATTTTCTTCCTGTACTTGCAATCCATCCATTTTTCAGCATTTAAAATTCGACCAGACACATCACAGATTGAGATCAATCAAGTGCACTAAACTGGTTTTAAAGCTCCAGTTAGAGTTATCTGAATGTGAAATGTCCTCTGTGATTATACAGTTAGTGACATGAATCACTGCTTGGATCCACACTGCTCAGACACAAATTCCTGAAGTGCTACAGTTTTTAAATTGCTAATTTATGCCAACTAATTAACATTATTGACACTCACACTTGACAAAATTTTGATGTGGCATGCAAGATTGAGTTCACGATACAGGTAGAAGTTAATAAAACTAATGTAAGTGGAAGTGGAGGATATTCCATTTATTTTATGACATAATGCATTTTAAAGCATTCATCTGTGTAGCTTTCACAGTTTTAAAATAAGAACCCGAAAGATGCCTGCTTACTGTACTTACAAAAGATAAGAAGTCCAAATTTTTTTCACTGGATTCTAGAGCAATGAAGAGCAGCTTATATTACTGAGAGGAAAACCATGAAATGTTTCCAGTTTATAATCACAACAATTAGATTTGAAGTTTAAAGAACTTCCCCATCTGTATAGCCCACATCACACAGAACTTAACAAGATATCTAATAGTTAGTTGCACTAAGCTGCTAAAAAGCAATACTTTACATAATCTTAAAAATATGTAGCCTCTATTTAAAACAAACTTCAGTATGTTCTATATTATTGCAGTCAGACAAGCTGCCAACATGGACATAAAGGTTCCATGCTGTCAAAGCAGAAGAAACAGATCTTCAGCTACACTGAAGGGACAAATATGTATTTTTGTTTCACATATTTTGACTGCAAGAAGACAGACTTCTTGTTCTCTGAAGTTCAATTAGTCATTTCCTCTCAACTGGTAGTTACCCAATCTGAGCTTCATCATTCATATCCCATCTGTTCATATGACACCTTAATAATAGCTCTATCCAAGAATATAAATCAGAGCTATGATACGCAGATTCATATCCTGTTACAAGCTCAGCCCACATGGTCCAAAGTTTCAGAAAAGCATGGAAAAAAATCATTTGAGATGTCTCAGTTGCACTTACTCTCAGCAGCAAAGTCCAACCGTGCAAAAAAGCACCAGTCAATGGCAAATTCTTTCAGATTCTTTCCCATCTAATCTTTAAATGTTTCCCTTCTTCAGAGCGAATCCTGTGGCTTGTGTTTGAATCTCTGTCCATTCATCAAGGAAATCTGCTATTTTTTCCTAGCAGAAAGCAGTAGAATCTCATTGGGATGCACTGCACATGCTGATACAACCTTCCTGCTATTCATAACCCTTCTGCAGGGTAGGGTTAGCAATGGCCTTGGACACAGTAGGATCTTTCATAAATAGAAGGGAACCATAGTTTGGGCCCCCACTAGACTATAACAGCCCTGGCATTTTGAGGTGTATTAGGTTGAAAATAAAACTACATTTTTCTTTTATCAAGCAAACACAAAGAGCTTTGAGTGAGGACAGACTCCGGCGAGCGCACATGCCTGCAGAGAGCAAGGTCTGCTGTGCTGGTGCACCTCAGGTGCACACGGGCCCAAAACCTTGGTGCTGCTCACTAAGAGAACAAACGCAAGCACCTGAGGTTGTACACAAACCCCAGCTTTCTTCTGGATGTAGAGAATCCCACAGTTGAAGGGACCACCCAAAGCTGGAGGAGTCCGAACCCCAGAATCAGACTTTCAGCATTATCAGAATAGGCTTGGGGCTTGACACCTTTTCAAGGCAAATGTGCATTTACACATTCTTACTACAGCAAACCTCAGAGAGAAACCTGAAGTAAGCAAAAAACAGGTGAAGGAACTAAGAAAGAAACCCAAAACTCCTGACAGAGCCCTCTGAAAGCTCTACCAGGAAAGCTCTGCCTCTAAAAGGACAGAAAGAATAATTTTTCAAACCTCAAAAAACACAGAGTTCCTGGTTGTGTTGATGTCAAGAAGACTGGAATCAACTTTGCAAAGCAGAAGGACAAGCAGATCTTTAAAATTTCAAGCAGATGAATTCATTGGAGAAACAGAAGGAAACTGAGGCTAAACTCATGAGGCGTATGTCACAGAGCCACAAAAAATAGTCTGCATCACAAGGAGGCTAATGCTAACACAGTTTTATAAAATGAGTTTCAGGGAAGAACAAACATTTAAACGAAAATAATTTCTATTTCTGTGTGTCTGGGTTACATTCAGGTCACCCCTTTCGAAATGTCAGCACTATTAACCTTGCAAACAATACAGCTGAAGTTTCTTATATTAATTATGGCTACTGCAGCAAGGTATTTTTGTAAAGGGAAACAATCTCATTTTGAGCTTTGCTCTTGGAGGAATATTGATTAACAACGCACTGGAATTAAGGTCTGTACAACCAAGGATCCTACCAAGTCAAACAGCTGGTGTTAGAGGTTTCTTGAAACTATAGAAATATTTGCAACAATATCCTCGCTAGAGAGCTCTGCTTCCTTACATGGTAGACTAAAAACTAAAGGGGTACAGCAATCCAATACATCTGTTGCTTGCTTGCAGGGATAATTTAACTTCTTGATTGATTTTCAGCAGCTATTTATCCAGGAAAAACCACTTAGAACTGCAGGTAGCTTTTTCAGAACAAACTCCTTCCCTTTCAAATGCATTTTCCAAGGCAAACAGTCAAAGCAGTAGCACTTCATTTTTTAAAACACTGAAAATTTTGTTACTACTCAAGCAAATTAAAGCTGTTTTTTGTTAATGCAGGCTTTGGAACATGTTGTACAGAGGAAGCTCGAGTCTTTCTTTCACTGGTGTGGGTGTCCTGATATTCTTGGGATTCTCACCTACTCATGTGAGTCAGTTTTATATAACACTACAACATATAATTTACCTCCTACTCACAAGCCAACACTTCAGCACTAACATCTTAACCAAGGGTTATTTAAGGAATCTGAACTTAGAACATTTTTATATAAAACTGCGCAAGCAGCCGTTACATTTGTGTGTCAGTAATCACAGCACGCAGTCCTAAAACTAGAACAAAGAGAGCTGACTCCCCTGCAAAAATAATCAAGGGTGTTTCACCAAAAATAGTGCTCCAGAAGATGTAAGATACATCTTACCCTTGCTCCTGAACTACATGAGGTATTTAAAAAACCCCTAAGTAAAAAAACCCCCAACCTTTGATTTAACATAGGATGCACTAAATTGCCACGTCTGCATTGTTAATGATTCTGAAAAGGTGCGTAGAGCAGAATGGTTGTGGTGCTTTATGCTTTTGTCCAACTCTACTCAACATGTGACTGAAAAACCCACCTAAAATGTTTTATTAATATTTGAAAGTTCTCAGACCACATGTTCTGGTATTCTAGCTTTGGCAAAGATGTGTGTTATAACACATAACAAAGCGGTCAAGTTGAAGGTTAAGCTCAGAGACGTCAAGAGGTTTTTAGAATATATTAATGGAACTGTTAAGTGGAAAAACCTCCAGCCAAGAAGACACTCAATAGTGATAGTGAAAACTCTTTACCTATTCAGTCACTGGCCTCAGAGACAAATGGCTTCTGCAGCTGACTCAATGCAAGAAAACAGAATAATGTCAACTAATTTCAGCTACTGATAATCTAGGCTGCAAACATTAACCTTGCATGACTGAAATACCTGTGAGCACCAGTAGAAGTTTTCCTTAGTATGCAGTCTAACGGCTTTCAGTGAAATTTAGATACTTATCACTACTTTCCCAATAAGCTCTGCACTCCCTGGTGATCTGGGGCAGTTTTCCCTTCTGCCTATCTCTTCCAACTTTCATTAAGTCAGTCAGAATGTGACTCATACTCTTTTAAGAGCTAACTACTATTCATTAAAGTCACTTGTCTCACACTCAGAACTGCTCCCTCCCATTTGTCCTCTCCCTGGTGCTTGTGGTTGAACACGCCAGCTTCTCCTCATGGATTGCTGCAAACTCTCCCTGCACAAAGCTAAGGCCAATTCATATCCCCTTTCCCCTCCCTTTATCACTGTGACAACCTCCTACCTACACTTGGAGTCTTTATCTTTTGGTTCTCCTCTTCCATTCTAACAAATTGTGCCCTGTATTTCTAAAATCTGCATTTGCTTCTCTGTTCCTGCTGCCACAAGTCCACATTTAAACCCAGGTAAATTCTCATATTTCTACCATTGGGTTTTTTCTGTTCTTAAGTCTTCGTTTTTAATTTTTTTTCACCCCTCATAGTTCCTCTCCTGAATTATATCCTACATTCACTTACTGACAATGCATTTTTTGTTCTATTTGAATTGCTTCCCAGTTCCTCCAGCATCACTTCCAAACAAGCTTCCCTGGCTATGAAAGCTCTGCAGAATTTGGCTCAGCCTCTCATTCATACTTCCTGCATCTGAACCTCATTCTGTGAGCTAGCATCTTCATTTATTCATCCCTCTCTTCCTTGGCACTTCTCAAATGTGAAATGTACTCTGAATCACTACAAACCAACGTCTTAAAAAAAAAGAAACCTTTCTCCAGCCCTCAGAGCTGAAATGTATTAACTGTTTGATCCTGTCCATATTCACTAAATAGCCATCCCATTCTTTTTCCCCAGAGATTACTTCTGTGATTTGTTCTCTAACACTGGAGACAATTGCTCACCTGTTATAATGCAGGTTTAAGAAGGCACATTCATCACAAAATAGAAACAATTTTATACATCCAAATTGCTGAATATATTGGAATAAAAGAGGATTTCTTTCCTGCTCTAGCAAGAGACTTATGCCTTGTTTCAAACAGCTCTCTCAGGCTAACTACAAACTACTGAGGCTAGAGACAGAAATCACAAAAAAGTTACAATTATTTTTGTTCCAATCTGATCTCTGATCTCAAGTTCTACAAATAATGGAGACACTCGATGGCACTTGATGCTACATGCCACCAAGTATAGATTAAAATAAAAATGAAACATTTCTAGAAATATTCCTAGGCATGACCTAAAAATAAAACCCCCAACAAATGTAAAGGTAATTTCTTTTTCTAACATGCAAGTTTAAGTAATCTTGCTTTTACTGAAGTCAGTGTGACAAAACCAGAGAGAATAAGCAGATTTTCCAAAAGAGAGCATGATTGGCTTCATCTTGCCTGTTTGTGATGATCTTCATGCTGAACTCTCCATCTTAATATCAAATTGGTCATGAGTTTAATAACAATGATTCAATTAACTGCAGACTCACAGCAGTGATACTACAAAACCCAGAGTCAGGACAGGATATTCTGTTTGGTGCTTACACCAGTTCTACACCCTTACCTGCAGCACCTCAGAATGACCGTCACTGTTCTGAGCTTACAAGGAAATAGCCAGAATGCTCATTAAACTTTTCAGCAACTTACTAAGCAGAAAATGGCCCGATATGAATAAAACTTGGAAGAAAAATTCTTCTTACAGATCTTCTCCATAAATAAGGATAATTATCAGTATAAATACTGATATCAGCATAAATACTGATAATACACTGATAATTATCAAAGAGCTATAGCTCCATAATATATGAACTCCTCATGTCAAGTATTTGTTACATTTTTCTTCCTTTAGAAATTAACGGCCCATGTTTTCACTGTGTAAATGAAATTATGTGATTCTTGTTTAAGTTAAACTAAGATATTCAGTCAACTAAGACTGTGGTGGTGTGAGGATTTATAACAAAAATGAAAACAGTAAAGTAAAACTCAACTGAAGGTAACTATGCCTTATCTCCCAGAAGAGAAACACAAAGAACTAATACTGGGGAAAAATTCAACAGTGGCCTGCAAAATATTTTTAAGTGTTCCTTTAAACCATGCAGCTGATTCTGAAAAAAAAATTAGACAATGGTAAAAATGGTCTTACATTTAATCACAACATCGACTTGAAGAAACCTATGACCTTTCAAACAAAGGACAGAAAAATTAGATTTAGACAGTAAGAGATATGTAGACATGGAACTAGGCTTAGTGCTTCAAAATGGAATTGAAAGACAAATCCATTTTCTTATTCATAGCTACTATCAAAGATAAAAACCTGAAGAATAGAAATACACTGAAAGAGCAAATCAATCAGTAATCATGGATCAAAAATAGCAGAGAAAAGCAAAGTAAAACAAAAGCTCTGGAAACTTAAAAAGGCAATACAAGACAGAAAGCACCAATTGCATAGTACAGAAGGAGAAAGAAAGATTAATAGACAACACAAAACCCAGAAGCAACCTCAGTAATAATGACAAAAATGTGAGTGAAAGTGAAAAACAGTTATAGAAAAGTGTAAGACAAAAGGGCCTAATGCTCTAGCACAAACTAAAATATGCATGGGAGTCCATGGACTGAACATACTTTCTCTTATTCTATCAGCTTCCAAAATGCAAAACTATCACTCCCTCGGACACCCAACTCAAATGGAAGTTACAACTTTCATACTCCTCAATGGATATTACATCCTAGAAAGTTAAAGAAATTTATGTAGAAATTTGCATAAGAATTTAAATAGGATTTATATCAGAAATTCCTCATCCTACAAAGGGCTGTGCCTGGGAATTCTAGACATTTCTATTTGTTTCCTGCCCATTTCTGTGGCCCAACTACTAAAGCCTCAGCAGACTGTATATACTGTGCCTTTCCAGTGAAGAATCTTTCAGCTGTGTTTATAAACTTTGAGGAAATTATGAGTTGAACCTTTGGTTTTTTGGTCTACTTCGAGGATGGGAGAGGGGAAAAATTTCTACAAAGACTGATAATCTTTGAAGTAAAAGTCTGTTTTAATTAACAAAGAATTAACTACGTGTTCCTCCTGTGTAACTTGCTAGAAATCAGACATAGTCAATGGGAAGAAGTACTATTTTGAAGTGTAGGCAACTCAGTATTATAACTGAGGACATTCACACTCCATTCTCTAATGATTTCACTGCCATAATGGTTCTCTGGAGCCTATTATCCAAAAAATATTAAACACTACACAACTTTTACTTACTCTAGATAGGGACTGCCTAACAAAACAGTTGCCCTTTCATTAAAACTGATAGCTCTTAATGGTAGATGTGAACTCTGCATATCCTGATACTGCCATCCATGGTCATTTACCTTTTTTACCGTGTCTAACAAAAGAAAGACAGCATGCATGGGAAATTAAAAATCACATGCTCCTGAATATATATGTTAATGTATTACCTCTCAAGCTTATAGAGGAAACAAGATCACCCCAGTTAAAACAGTTTGAACACACAATTTTAATGGAAAAGCTTGTTTCATGGGTGGTAAATATCTCCTAGTCCTCTTTTGCATCCAGCTTAAACAAATTGTTTTGCCAGCATGCCTAGAAAGAAATATATCTGTATGTCTGAAGGCAACTTTTACAGATACCATCTACAAGACAAGCAATGCTAAATAATGATGCTTGTAAAACCCATGCTGACAGTTTTCATTACAAAACTTGATAAAGCATTTAGTGATATCCAGTAGCATAAGAGCTAAATTTCAAACAACAGCATGCTTCTTTTACAGAGTATTCAGGTGAACAAATTGTTGGCATTACTAGACAGACATCACACGCTTTTGTAAAGAGAGGATATAAAACAAGAATATATGGTAAAAAGAATTGTGACTTTCCAAGTATGACATTAAGGAACAGAAGCAGTAAAAATCAGTAATATTCAAAGAGAGATGTGAGCTCAAATGAGACTGAATACAATCCTTACTAGTACTATCGGGTAATTTGCCTATATACCACTGAATTTTGGATATTTTATCCAAGCTGCAACCACTTGTTCCAGAGTATTGTGCTCCAACACTGCCAGCTCTTCACTAACATCCGGTGACCCCTCAGTTCTACCCTGAGTTCTAAGGAAATGGGGATTTGTCCACATCTGCCCAAACCATGACTAATGAGCAGCAGAGGGCAAACAGAGAATTGCTCACTGCTACCTCCCAACAGCACACACACACAACAACCCTCAGTATTTCCTAAGCCTGCTGCTAACAGCTCATGTTCCTGGAAGGGACAAGTTGGTTGGTTTTTATTTAAGAGGCAGTTTAAAGCACACACAAATAAATAAACAACTAACTAACTAAACATTATTGCTGTTTTTAAAAGTAACTCACCCCTTCACAGAAGGAAAATCATAAAAATAAAATAGTCTTCATAGACGTAAGTTGTGTGCACCCACCTTTTGTGCACCTTAATGTTTGAGGCTACAAATAAAGACTATATATTGTATCCATCCCTAGGCAGCCCTTCCAAAGTGCATTTCTGTAGATTAATCTCTAGTAAGGAATAAGCAGCCAGTCAGTTATTTACCTCTAAGGCATGTTTGTGAGATAAAAGGTATCTTAGCTTATGTTGAACCACACACTGCCTTGTTGGCTCTAGAACTGTCATTTCCTAGAAGAGTGTTAGGCAGTCTCTGTTAGACGAGGTAATGCCTTTGGAGCATCTACTGGAAAAGCCTTTGATTCATTTACCATGAATCAAAAGTACAAACCACAACAGCGTATTTATTTTACGCTTTGGGAACAGACAAGGGAATTAATAGCTCACTCCCAACCCCTTCCATGCGAAAAATAGGAGTTTGTTCTAATAATAAGTCCCTTTTCATGCTGGGTGCTTGTCTAAGATGATATTAATTGAATTTCCAGCCAACAACACTTGCTCTACACCAGTTTCCCACCACTGCAGCAAAGCATGGATTAAGTGATGCCTGTGAAGGGAGTACATAGCCCGGGGGAAGAAGAAAGACGAGCGGAGATGCACATATTGCTCACTTCAAGTCCTATGCTTATATATTTTTAAAACTAGAAAACACACTTCTACAGAAAATATACCACAGGGAATACTGAAGAAGGTTTAAATCATTATGGAGTACACAAAAGGGAAAGACTTGTGTGAGGCAAGGGCTGACAACCTAATAAGAAAATTCCGCTACAAGCACCAGAGGCTCTTGTTCTCTCTGTTTCGAGACAGGAAGAGAAATAGATCTGCATGAGCAAGGGACAGATTTAAAAAATACTCCTTGGCAAAGTTTGACTTAACACATTGTGGTGGTTTGAACCTGAGTTGACGGACAGTCCTTCAGACCAATAACGCTTCTCGAAATTCACACATTTAAACCATGTGGAGACACTGGAACTTCCCTTTGGTGTTCGAGCCTCCCGCGGGGAGGGGCGTTAATGGGCCCCGGCCTCCCCTGCCCCGGCACCAGGGCACGGCCCTGGGTAGCTGCAGGAGAGCCCCCTCAGAGCTGCGGGCAGCTAAGAAACAGCCATTAAGCTGCTGCATAGCTGAAAGCACCTGGGGCAGCTTCTAAGGACTGGAGACCTCTCCCCCCCACCACGCGACCCCGCGCAGACCCGGTGGGAGCTGATAGAGCTTTCTGCAACCAACGTAGCTAGAGTTGGACTGAGGAGCCAGCAGCATAAAGAGAAAGGGGCTTTTTCTCCAACAAAGCCTGAAGAAAATCATGGCAACTTCAAGGTCAGAGGGAAAGAGAAAGCAAGTCACAGGAGACGGAGCTGAAGATGGCGACGGGAAAAGAGGGTGGAGTCATGCCCAGCGTGAAGCTTAAAAATACTTTTGGCAGGCCGTGGTAAAAACTGTAATATCACAAACTGTCCTTTTCTCTTTAATCCGCCTAAAGACAAGAGGGGATAAGAATTTTGTGTTCAGCCTGTGGGAAAAAGAAACGTGACCACGCCAGGTCGCCTCAGAGCTATAAGAGACTTTTAGAGATTTTGTGAAGAAGAGAGCAGTTACTTTTCATTTTAGTTTTTTTAATAGGCTGGAATTTGCCTGTCCTTAAAAAAGATACACCCCATGTGTGGCTCATGCTGGCAGCTGTGGAAAGACTGCAAGATTCATGGGAGAGATGTTTCTCATGGTAGCAGAATTTCTGGGCAGGTCTGTTGCCCTTTGAGCAGTTTGTAAACCGCGTGAAGCAAAAGAAAACCTTTTTTCCTTAAATAGTGGAGAGACTTTTAAGAACTATAACACTGACCAAAATTATAGTTTCATATCCTTTGTGCGAGTTGAGTAAAAAGGGGAGGTGCTGGACGAAAAAGGGGGTTTTGCTTTAATTCCTTGTTATTTTTTTTTACTTTTAATTCTGTTATTAATAAACTTCTTCATATGCTTTAAAGTTTGGAGCCTGCTTTGCAATCCCCCTAATTCTTATCTCACAGAAGGTAACAAATCTGAACAAAACCACTACACTTATTTTACTTTAGATAGCAGCTGGCTGAGAGTATGCACGCAACTCCTCAGTTGGACCCATCTTACACACAGAATTTGCTGTGCCAAGGAATGAGATTTCTTGCAATCAGGATGAACATTTTTCCATATCCATGCATGAAAAACCGTCAGTGCTGGGTTATGCAAAACTCTTGTTAGTGAAAGACTTAAAGAAAGAACCCAACATAAACCCATAACCCTAATGAAAAAAATAAAATTCCCTCCTTGACAGAGAATCATTAGACTAGGTATGTCAAACCTTTTTGAATACTTATTGCAGGCAATTATTACTACGTCAACAAAAAGAAGAAACATCTGATAAAAATTTATCTAGTCCTGCAGTTAAGCTGCTTTCCAAGGAACCTCTATATTATACAATAGCCTGCAAAAGATTATGCCACTTTCAAATACATCCATTAGCCTACACTAATTAAATGTGCAGTTTCTTTAATTTTAATGGCTTCTGTTATTTCACTGTGTGTATATATAAATATACAACTCAATAGCATATTCAATGGCAGCCAAGGGCTTTGGATTTATTAAATTCAATTCTAACACAGGCTTTGTTGTCTATTCTACCAAAATCTTAGCTATCCATTAAAATTATATCCATCCATTCTCAGTCTTGTGCAGCAAGAAAGTGCCTGATGTGACAGGTGGTCACAGAGAAGTTAATGCCAATTCAGCATAAAGCATATCAAATCTCAGGCTCTCATGTGAATGGCTGGACTCACCTTTCTCTTCTGCCACTGAAACTGGCAGTATAAAACAATTGGTTTGTTCATTCCCTGAGACAGCAGTGCTAAAGGGTTTTGGCCAAAGGAATAAAATCAAAGCAAAAAAATGTACAGGAAATTTGATTAAAAGTTCCATATAATTGCAAGAACTGATGATAAATATTTCCTTTCCAGTATTTCATCTTTAGAGGAAAAGATGCACATTTCTTTTCCCCTGAAAATAATCACAAACATTAGCAAGCAACCCCCTCAGGCCCCAAGCCTCTCCTTCTCAGCAAGATGCTGAAATAATCAGGAACTAATTTCATCCATCATTCCCACACAGGCTACAGTAATTCCATTTGTGCCAGACCTCCCCAACATCATTCCTTTCCAAAAGAACAGCATACAGTAGTTTCACAGCTTTAGGCTGCGATTGCCCACATTTCCTAAAATTTATAAATGTGGAAATAGCATTTCCTCCCTCCTCTTTGACCCTGTAACTCAGTAACAGGCTCTTACTCAGCAAAATATTTCCAGCCTCTGCTGCACAAACCATGCTTTTTGGTTTACCAGGTACTTAATTGTTGAATGCCTACTCCATCAGCTGCTGCACTGGCTAGCACTCTGCAAGGCTGCATCTGCTCTGCTGCTGCAGCTCAGTGAGCTCCAGAACACCCTGATTACACACCAAAATTGTACCAAGTTTAAAATAGAAAACCACACATGCATCAGGATCTGTTAGTCATTCCCTTAACAGCTCTACCATGCCATTAAGAACTAAAGAATCCAATGTGAATTAACTTATTTTAAGAATTCTCTATTAACATAACAAAAATGATGGTCCTACTGATATCAACCTCCTTTCAAGAGCTTTGATACTACGATTCTCTTTTGCATAATGCATTATTAAACATTTCTTCATCCTCTGTGGAAAAAAACCCACAACTTATTTTAAACCATGTAACCTTATAATTTATGAAAGATTTCTGTAACGCAACTCAACTAAGACTGCTGCTATTGAACAACCTTTGTAAAAATTAATTGATGTTTACCTAAAATAATTCTTTTTAGCATGTGATACCGTAAGTTGAATACAATAATTTTACCTGCCACTCCTCTGAAGTGCAAATATGATGCCTTTTTCCTGGAAAGGAAGCAGCTTCTTTCTCAGTCTTTCAGGTAGGAAGGACAGCTTAGCATCAACATCCTCTAACTGAGAAGCTTCAAGTGAAGGTGTTTCCTGGAGAGCACTGGCCATGCTGAACCTGAGGGAAACAAAAGAGAAAGATGATGTCTTACCTACAAGGCAGAATACAGAAAAAAGCTTCATGGAACAATACTGATCACTTCACCTTGAAATAATCAATATCTACACAACTTTTCTTGAGTTTTGAGAATTCTCACTGGAAAGCATAAAACTGCAGATGCTGGAGGAGGAGTCCCTCACCTCAGTTTCAATAAAATATTCTAGCAATTCCAGGATGAAGAGGTCAGCATGTGTCTCTTCCTTTACACTATGAAATAATTATTGAAGCAAATATCCTATTCATGAATGAACGTTATTTGCCATTCAAATCAAGCTTACTCATGGATATCAAAATATAATTCTTTTAGTAAATATTTTTCAGAAGAGTTCTAGGAAAAAGATAGGTTATTTAAACTTCTGATGATGGAATTAACAGTCTTAAAATTTGTAATCCTAAAAAAGGAGGAAAATATGCCCACTTTGGGGGAATAAAAAAAAAAGAAGAAAAAATAAAAGAAAAACCAGTAACAAAATTAATTTCCCTGAGAAAAGAACAATCTTAAACCACAGAACTAATTAATAAAAATTCTCATAGTGTGCTTAAGATTAAAAATGTGGATTCCTCATTCATTTTTGTTCAAGGGACTGGGTCAGAGCAGAAATACCAGAAATACTCACTTTTGTTCTCTTTTAACTTCAGTAGACATTAAACAAGCAAACAAAAGTTTATAAAGCTCAGTAGCAGTGCACTGACTGAACACAAAGAAAGAATCAAACCTTCGCATCAAAATATTGTCTAATTATTTTGGATTCACAGCCTGTGTAAAGAGCAGGATTACCACAGGAACAAAGAACGTCAGCCAAAATAGGCTTCCTGGACTCTCAGCAGTACCACCAGGTTTGACAGCAAAATTCTGAACTGGGTGCACTCAGATTTTTTATAGTGACTTATTTCTGAAGCAATTTGGAAGAAGTCAGATCTGATGTGATGGATGAACTATTACATTCACAAGAAGGATGTGCTGAGCTCCATGGTCACTCACACCAAGGACCTGCAGGACTGAGTCACCTGCTTTTTGCCACTCTGCTTACAAAGGAAGAAAGACCTGGGAACACTGGAAATGCTTAAAGTAACCAGCATTATAAAGCATGATCAGCAGTTTACAACAGCTTCCTTCCATTCATGGAGCACAGGTGAGGAGGCAGAGCAGGCAGATGGATTCAGGTGAAACCATAGGCCAGAGCCAAAGAACCACACCTCTGTTCCCAAGGCATTCCACTTATGAAGCTTTGGCCACAAAACCTGATGTGCACTATTCTGATGTGGTGTGGAATCACTGAGCACCCTGTTCTGAACCTCTCACAGTTAATGGTGTCTTAAAATCAGGGAGATACAAAGGAAAAGGGACAGAACAGAGGACTAGAGAGCACAGCAAATAACAGTTATCAGGAATTTGTCACATCTGGAGGGGAAAAAAAAGGAACTGTCAGTACTGTTGACAACAATGAGGAGAGGGAAAAGCACAGGGAACAGGACTTGAATGTTCTGGAAATCCACTAAACTGTTGTAGAATTCCAGAAAAATGAGGATTTTGGCGGATCTGTCACTGGCACTGGCAGTCAGGCTAATGACATTCAGGCAGACAGAAAATGAGTAAGTGCTTTTCTTGGTTACAGAATGAATTACAGGCACGTCTATCAGGAAACGCATCAGGCATTCAGGGGAATGTAAAGAAAATGCTGTGGATGAGCCTCCAGGCAAGTTCCGTGGCATTCTCATTGTGGAAGACTTGAGCAGGGTAACACTGGAACTTCCAGGCATTCCTTCTCGGGCCTCTATTACCACTTCTACAAAGAAGGGGTGTTTAACCATAACCATTCTGACATAGCATTCTGCTGGGTAATGAGGGAACAACAGTGAATTTGAATTTAAAATACTGATCAACACACAAAAGTTGGGACATAAGCATGCTATTGACCATGGTAATCTTGTCCCCCATTTTCCTAAGTGGAATCTTTGGCATATCTTTGCAGAAACAATATTCCTGTACCTTGGGCCTCTGGAACATTCAGCAGCAGATACAAGGACTGTGATGAGTACCAGGCTCTTTCATGCACGTCCACCACAGAGCCCTGCTTAACAGAAGACAGAAAGTCCCTGTGTGCCCAAGAGAAGCATTTCACAGAAAAAAATTCATAAACCTCCAATAAATACCTGCTTCAGCTCTCATTTGAGCAAACAAAAATGTTTCAATCTGTTGGGAAAACAGCCATAATCACTTCAGTTCTATCACAATATTTTCCACTGAGTATTTTTTCCCTTTAAAAGTTGATTAAGGTACTTGAAGACTGCTGGCAAACAAACAAACACTAAACATTTCTGCAGAGCCAAGCTTCAACAAGAATGCTGCAGGATTGGTGGGCCCAACAAACCTGTTCAACACTCAGTTCTGAGATTCACCTCTAAAGAAAATTTGTGACTCATTTTCTGTGATAATTTTCCTTTCTATAAATGCAGAGAGAGATAATGATGTACTTCTGATCAGCTCGCTACATAGCTTGTTGTGAGTGACAATATGAGAATGAAATGTTAACATAATTAACTTTCTGTTGAACGAGATCATGACAAGATCCTTTCACTGAAACACTGAATAGGAACCATGCAGTTTCAGAGGCATAAATCTGAATTAGAGGAGGTGCATGAATCACCAGTACATAGCAATACTACCATGAAAAACGTTTCTGCATCAGTCATTAACAAGGTTAGAACTGACTGCAGATCTTAGAAAGCAGCAAAACAGAAAGCACTATCTACGAGTTTTTGTTTAGTTTTTTCCCTCTAGGTGAATAATTATATAAATGAATGGTAAATTGTCGGTGTGTAAACCAAACGGGACGGGGAGCCTGGAAACTCTAACCATTGTTTACTACATGTCCTTGCTTACTATATAATTGTATCTTCTTCTATCTTCAGGCTTCTGCAGTCACAGCTGAACCTAAATTCTTTGCTTTATTTCTGAAACCTGTTTTTCTCACACCACCTGAGAGGCCTTCTCATTTTCTGTGTTTCCCACAGTAAATAATTGTAGACTAGGTGAATAATTAAAGAACTCCACATGTGGTGAACAATAACTATTAAAACAACATATACTGTGACTGTGGCAGTGGTGGTCATTTATGTTTTGAGATAGAGCATTTAAGGACACACTGCAGTAATGTTAAGAAATAAAAATAGTCTGTTTTAAAAAAGAATTTAGTCAGTGTAGCAGAAGACCAGCTTGTATCTGTTGTTCTACTCATTGCAGATTTAGAAGATCTAAGGAGAGAGATTAAGGCTAGTGCCTGTATTCTCTAACTACAAGTTTTCATTTTTTTTCCTGTGTCCTTAATGTGCTGTAATACAGATCACATCAACCTTGCCCCATCTCTAGATCACAAGTTCTGGAGCCTCATTTTTTTTCAGACAAAAGAGATGTAAAAGGTTTTGTGTGGAGATCTAGCTTTTCATTGAGAGACTTCATTCAGCTGCACAAGTTTCAAGAGTTAAAAACCCCAAATTCTAGAGTACTTACTCAAGTGTTTTAAAAGAAATCAAGGATGAAATCACTAGACCCAGTAACTATTCATCTAATATATTAATTCATCTAATACCTTAAGTATCTCAGGACTAGATAGTGGTAAATGATCCCAGCTGTTAAAAGCAGGGATGAGGAACATTCATGGACCTACATTATGATTCATTAACAGGGCATAAATAATCAGTAAAAAATATGAAGTGCAGAACCTGTGAACACCAGGATAAATGCATCTGTTTGGTGGGTGTAACCATGTGTTTTGTAAAGGTGATTTCCATTTTTCCAGTCTGATGAAGTTTTTTTGAAAGGGCTTTAGAACAATGTACCTATAAGCTATTTGATACAGTCCAATTCTATTTCTGAAACCTAACTGATTTAAAACAGAATAAATTTCATAAACATATGTTTCATAAACATATTTGTACAGTAACTATAATTTCCAGGAAAACTTTTGAGAAAGTCTCTCAAACTTTCAAGAAAACTGAGCTGCCACATAAAAAATTGCACTGAAACTTTTTGTAAAATTCAAGCAAGCAGACAGTTCAAACATGAGAGAAACAATATCAACAGCATTTACAAGTAATCTGCTCCAACTTTTATCATGTTCAATCAATCATAAATGATCTAGAAAAGTAGCTACTGAGGGATAAGGGCAGTGCAAATAATAGTAAAATAAAATAAAATTTGAAAAAACCCAACCTTTAATTTCTTTCTAATCACTGCTACTGCTATATTGCATTTCACTATAGGCCCTCATCCTTCCAGAGGCAGCAACTGAGATCCAGCTTGTAGAGGATATTACCCCTGGGGCAGTTTCTTCATTGGAAAGTTGGGCGCAAGACTGATGATAAGTTCAAGGACTACCTTAAGTTTTCCAATAGCTGTTTGTCAACACAAGCTGATTACATAATATAAACCCACTGCTTATTTTTACAGGCCACTAAGTATAGACTTTTAATGCAGCTCAGCAGCAGATGCCTAAGACAAATGAGTCTTTCTGCTAAGGGTTTTGCTTCATAAATTTCCTCTTGATGGCCTTAACTGCTCCATGGCTGTGTGTTCAATAAAACTTAATAGGGAATTCAAGGCTCTATGAACATCTTGGTTGATTGATTAATCAACTATTTCACAGAATTGTTTGGGTTGGAAGGGACCTCTGGAAATCATCCCATCCAACCCCCGTGCCCAGGCAGAGCCACCTGGAGCAGTGACACAGGGACGCATCCAGGGGGCTTTGGAACGTCTCCAGAGAGGGAGAATCCACCACCTTCCCGGGCAGCTGTCCCAGTACTCTGCCGTCTTTGGAAAGAAGTTCTCCCTCATGCTGAGGTAGAACTTGTGTTTTATTTTACGGCCATTACTCTTCATCGTGTCACTGGGCACTACAGAAAACAGTCTGGCACCATCCTCTTGGCACCCGCCTTGGAGATATTAATGTGCATTAATGAGAACCCTTCTCCTCATAAAAGAGATGCTCCAGACCCTTCATCACCTTTGCGGCCTCTGCTGGACCCTCTCCAGTAACTACTTGCCTTTCTTGTACTGAGGAGCCACCAGTGGGATAATAAAGAATTGAAAAGCTACCCATCAGAACACAGCATTTTATGGAACACTAAAAGAGAAAGCAATCAGACGGAGCGAAGGACATCATACAGTTCTCCAGCATAGAACAGTTTTTCCACAGGCCGCTGTACCGTGCTGGAGGGAAGCGCACACATTAATACCTGCCTGCGGGCAAGATTTTTATTTGACTTACGCAAGTCCCTGCAGCTGCAATCGCAGAGGTACCTGAGCGCACGATGAGATGAGCCAGGAGCAGCAAGAAGTGAAACCTGTCACAAACACGGGTTCGGGACGAACAGGGGGCACCTGGCAGCTGGTTCCAGGCTGGCGACCGACGCCGAGCGCGTCCCACCCCGGGCACCCCCTCACGGCCGCGGGCTCCGCGCTCGAACGGCCGCCGGGAAGTGACGCATGACCAGGGGTCACGGACGGGAAGCGCTTTTGGGCCCGGGACCGCTTTTTCCTTATTTTTCCTGTCCTCGCCGTCCTTCTCAGCCCGGCCCCGCTTCCCCAGGAGCGAGCTAAAAATCATCTTCCCGCCCGGCCGTGCCTCGTACCGGCCCCTGCTCCGCGGGAGCGGGCGGGCTGAGGAAGGGCGGGAAGGGAGAAGCGGGGCTGGGAACGGAGGGAGGCGAGGATGGCGCTAAGGGCCGGGCTGGTCGGGGCAGTGCCGCCGGCTTTCGGGGTTGGGAAGAGCGGTGAAAGCCGGGGCGGCGGGCAGGGAGGGCGAGAGGTTGCGCGGGCAAGCCCCGACTACAGCTCCCAGCCTGCCCTGCCAGGGTGCGGGCACCGTGCGGCTGCGGGAGCGCTGGCGCGGGCACCCAGTGGAGCCGGGGCGCTGCTGCCCGGGATACACCACATGCCCGGGAGCAGAAGAGCAGCTCAGGCGCGAG
>WEIT01029645.1:130941-148417 GCA_013389985.1 Dryoscopus gambensis | reverse complement strand
GGCCCTTCCCCTTCCCTAATATAGGCAGGGCTGGCCGGAGCGGGACACAGGGCTGTTCATCTATTATGTATTCATTTTTTTAACATTTCTGCCGCATGTTGGATAATTCTGCATGTGGGTATATCTACCATATTATAATATAAAGTGTAAGTAGACTCGAGAGCAAACTACGTCACAGCCTGGTTTTTACCATCTCTTTTAAAAACGTTTTTAAATGAGTTTTCAGCACCGAAGAAGGGTTTCACTTTATGAGGAAGACGGAACGAGATAGGAAACGAAGTGAGGAATAGCTGTTTCTTACATGAGGTCTAAGAATTATTCAGATTATTCACGTGAAGAGATTTGCACACATCCTGCATGTTGGTGGATTTGTGTGATGTCCATAGAAAGCTGGATTAGGAAGGTGATGGAAAAAAAAACCGAAAAGAGTGGTGCACACTTTGCCTAGGGTGCATTGCCAGATAGTGCAATCTGCCATAGTTTTTGCTGTCTTGGAGTGGTTTTGCTAATAGTCTTAATTTTAAATTTTGATGCCCCTTTCTCATTAACCTGAACCCGAAGAGATCTTGTGTGCCCAAAGCAGAACAGGGAGGGTGTTGGGTTTTTTCTCTTGCACTGGCCTTTTTGCACAGAGGCATTAACCTGCAGTTTTTAATGGGGTTGCTTTCTCCTGTCTTGTCTTCCACAGGGAGTAATGTATTTGAGACATGCTTTTTGGCTGAATATTAAGCAGCAGTCTTACAGGGCAGTATGTCTTGTGAATGTTAGATTAGGAATATGTATTCACTGTTAAAGTGAAAGGTAAAATGAAGTTCCGATTATTTTTCAAAATGTTTGGTTCAAATAATTTGCTATTCAGGAGAAAGAAATGGCAATGGAAACACATTTTTTTTTTTTACAGTCTTCCTTTGGCTTGGCATGCACCTAATATTAAACCTTTGTATTGCAGTAAGTACTGTGATGTCAATGGTTTGAGTATTTTGTAGAAATTAAGTAACTTATTGCTTGTACTCCTCAATTTACAGAAGTCCCTATGGCAAAGATAATGTTAAGACTTGTGTCCTTTTAAATCTTGTAAGATCAAAAATGTAGTACTTGTAACTGCACTGCTTGGCCACTCTTTATTTTACAAAGCTGTAAATTGCTGTCAAGATCAACTAGTACTTTTCTTGTGAGTAAAAATAGATTTGACTAAATACCGGTAATTTTGAGGGGTGTGCAGTGTACTGGGCTAAGTTTGTTAGCAGTGTTCGGGAAACTATTTGTTAAAGATTTGGGAAGGGTCAGTAACTAAATCTGCTGCAGTGGTTGTCTGTTTATATTTTAATTTTGTATGTTAAGAGGAATAAAGGAAAAATTGAGGGGACTGGTACTACTACTTTGCTTTTTCTCCTCTTGAACATAGTTCTGCCTGTGCCTTTTTTCTTCTTTTAACTTAGGTTAAGTTTTTGGCTTTCATTTCTTGTCATATTTCAGTATATTTGCCTTACACCATAGTCTTCATTTTGTATTTCTTAAAATCTGTCTGTGAAACTGCTTCAAACCAGGTGAATGGTTTAGGTCGAGTACTCGAGGCACGGCTCTGGGAACGCCACAAATAGCACGGGTTTGGGGTTTCCTCAGTTAAAAGGTGCTGTCAGTTTGCTACAGTGGCCTCTGTCAATTCAAGTTCATGTCTTTGTATCACCACTTTCCTATTACTACTCTTCCCCAGAGTTAATTTCACTAAGACATGTAGCACCACATCTTTTTAAATACCTTTCTGTGTTTAAAGTTTCAAGATGCTGCATTCCTGGCTTTTAAAAGAGGCTGATACAGTTGCGTTTTTTGGACACTTTGGGGAAAATCGGCCTTTTGACACCGTGTTCTCTCAGAGTGAGTTGTCAGGTAATGGAGCAACGCAAACTTTGAATTGGCTATAATGTGGCATACAGTCCATCTGACTAAAATCTTTTCGTATGTATTGACAGCATGGTTCAGTTTTGGTGAGCTGGACAACTCTATGCTCTAACTTGTACTACCCGGATAAAAATATGAACCACCTTGGATGTCCTGCTTAGTTGACGTGATTTGGATCTGAATTTTTTCAGCGTGCTCGAAATCTCATTGCAAAGATACGAAGAGAGTTAAGCAGTAGCCAGTAAATGCAAAGTGCTGTAATTTATGGGTGTGACAGCTAATGAGCTTTCAATAGGAGTGGGAGAATATCCTGTAATCCTGGCATCACTGGGCTGAAGGACTGCAGAGGTGTTGAGCCCAGTCAGGCTTTCAGTGGCAGTTTTCCCGTGCCCATCCCACCTGGGAATGAGCGGCCAGGAATGACCCGGGGGCTTTTCTTAACCGCTGCATTCCACACCGAGCCTTTTAGTGATGGAAAGAGGAGTCGTTTGGCAGTGAAGACCTGAGCAGTGAGGTCATTCACACCGTATTCTTTAGGCGAGAAGAATCGATGTGAGCGCCTTAATGTGGTGCTTGCTCTGGCTGATGGGTAGCATCTATGGGAGCCCCTTGAAGCTGGGCTTATGTGGTTCTTTGTGTATCCTCCTTGACTTCTCTTTGAGGTGATGGACGAATGATGTGCTGTATAACAATGTTAGGGGATTTTGGAAAGTGGTGTTGGAAGGCTCTGCTTCTGGGAGATAAGTCAGCAACAGATTATGATTAAATATTGTTGGGGAAACGGCACTTTGGGCCTGCCTGTAATCTTATTTTGATTTCATAACTTGTTGAAGGAGTGTTTTAGAGGAAATAATGTCTGGAAACAGATTTATGAAGGACAGCAGCCTTAATTACAGAACAGCCTGCACTGCTACTCTTGTGCATAAGTTAGTCTCCTGCAGTTTAATGTATGTATTATGAGAATCCTGTCAACGTGTCATTTTATGATATGCACTTTTCTCCAATATATAGAATTAAGTTTCCAAGAATATTTGGTTATTGTATGATCCAGACTGCTGAAGCAAAGTGTAGATTTGAGATGGCTGTGGGATGCTTATTCCAGGGTTTCTTTTCTACTCTTTATCTTGGATCTCTGTAAGGAAATGGGGCATTACCTCTTAGCAGCCATTGGTTTCTGCATAAGCAATTATATACTACATTGTCCATCTGCTGCTGAATTTTTGTTCTTTACTCTCCTTCCCAATAGCAGTTCTTATTATTCTTTAATCTGTAACTTGAATTTGTGTATAAAATGGAATATTTTCCCGTGTTTATTTTATACTCTTAACTTCTCTGCCCCCTCCTCAGGTTTGTTAGCAGGTTTGTACTGCCATGTATGAAAGGTCTTTGTCCAGCTGTGTATAGAATAGTCTGAAGGCTGAAGCTTGTCAGGACAAATGCCATAAATATCTTAAAAGCTGTGACTAAATAGTTGCTCCTTCATTTTGAAAGTTTTGGATAACTTGCATCTGTGAGTCAAAAAATAACCTCTAAAAGGCATAAGTGTAGAAGATGTCATCTCTGGATTTGGTTTAGCAAAAATCCAGTACTGAATTTTCTATTTTTCTAGAAAATGTTCAGTATAATTGGTTAGCACTTAACCTACCACAGTCGTTGTAAGAATTGTTCCCAGCCAAGTGAGGAGTGAGAGGTTGCTGTAGGTATCCAACTAAAGCATTTTAATTTATGTTAAGTGAAGCAAGGCATAAATAGATGCAGTCCTTGCAAATACCTGCTGCTGTGAAAGAGGCCATGGTGGTGCCATATCCTTGGCTTTTTGTTCCTGCCCTCTGCCACCTCCTCTGCTCTGTTTAATGAGCTGTTACTGGGAGCACTTTCCAAACTTTCAGCTGTGCAAGATGTAGGTCTCTCATTCTATCAAACCGAAACATCTATTGGGAGACTTGGAGGAGCAGTTTAACTGGCAGATGGAGGAAACGGTGACTGGAAGTGAGATCAGGGACTGCTTTAGTGCAGCTGAATCTGGAAAAGGCTGTTGGTGTGCAGCTGGTGAGTGAAGTTCGAACTAATTCGGCTGCTTCTGCCAACAGCAGATTGAGGAGTGTTCTCACAGTCCTCTCTCCTGTCAGAGCTTTGGGCATCAAAGCCTCCTGCTGGTGCTGAGAAGCTGGGAGCAGTTGCATCATTGACCAATGCTGGATCCACAGGCAGATTTCCATCTGTTTTCATGTTCTAAGTGAACTTGGAAGAATTTCGTATATTCTTGTGGAGATACAGCAGGAGTTTTGAGAGGCATTGGAAAATTGCTGGATTGGATCACATATTCAGTTTTTGTACCCAAATGAGGCAGCAGCAAAATGAGTAAATCAGTTTGTGGGGAATTCTTGTCCATGTTATCACAGCATGATTTGAAGCATTTCAACAGAAGGTACAGAAAAAAGCCTTTTTCCTTTAAAGCATTGTTAATCTCTCAATCTTTTGGATGAAGAGCTCCATTTCAGGTTCAATGTGCTCTGTAGGTGTTTAAAAAGAGTACAGCTTGCTGCTACGATTAGAATATTTTTCTCCCTTTCTTTTGTAATCCATTAAATCTATTCCATAACTTAAAGCAAGAACCAAGCCCTCACCAGTTTTTGTCTTCCCTCAGAAGCAGCTGGATTGGTTAGCAAAGCTGCACACACTGGCAGTACTTAGACTAAAAATAAAACCTGGTTTGACTTTTTCAGTTGATAGGTCCTTATCCTTCTTCCACTTGGGAAGTCAGACTATTCCTGAACTTTTTCCTAATGGCTTTCCAAGGGAAAACCAAGGGAAAGTGAATAATTGTCTTGTGTTAGTGAGTATTGCATATACTTTAGTGGCAGAAACTGGTAAAATGACAATTAGATGCTCAGAGTATCTGCTGATAGTGTTTTTACTGTTAGAATTGACTGTAATGAAGATAACAAGTTGCTAGTCGCTTAGTTTAGGTGTTGTGGTTTCTTCTTTGTTTTAAGCACATCAAAGTGATCTTTAATGTATTTTCATTGCACTTAATCTCTAAAAAGGCTTCTGGCTGTGTGTTTGGTTGCACATTGCATTATTGTCATGGAAAAATAAACTGCTCTTTCAAGGGTTTAAAGTAGCACCACAAAGCAGTGCCAGTGTTGCTCTGAGATGTCATCCTTGTGGTATGGATTGGAGGAGGAAAAGGACTCCCAGTGCTTGGAAAGCTGTTAAATGGTTCTATGGAAGCTACTGTAGGAATGCTGCTGCAGTCTGGTTAGACTTGTGGTCTAACAAAAGGATATGAATCTTTCACACAAACTATTGCGTTAACTCGCAAAAATGTTACGATTTTCATCCTAATACTTCATGTGGGAATGTTTTGTTTCCCTCTAGTTTAAATATTGGCTTCTGGAGAGGAACACCTGTTTTTATGTGGACATTCTTGTTACTGGGAGAAGCAACTGAGTCCAGACTGAGTTCATCTAGTAATGAATTAAATACAGAAGAATAAATAATACCATGTTTTGAGGAAGATTTCTGAGCTTCAAATGGTACCATTAGACTAAATTTTAAAGCAGTAATATGAAAAGAATAAATTATATTACTGGGCTAACTCAGTTAGTGCAATGTATGATATTCCAACCATTGGCTGTTCATCATTCACCATGATGGCATCCCATTAGTTGGTACATAATCTTGTATTTCCTGACACTGCAAAGTTTGATTTGAAAAGCACGGAGAGCAGTAGTCCTTATCAAGACCTGTATATCAAAATAGTAGTGGAAGCTGTCCCAACTCAGAACACAATCAGCTTTTTATCTGGCCTTTCCTGTTGAAATATTGGACGGTGTTAGAAACTGGGTTTGTGTCTCTCTTCCTTGGTCCATAGCAGTGTGAAGGCTTAAAACTGTACTGTTCCATAAAAAACAAAAAGTATAGATGTGTAGGTATTCTTTCAGTAAACAAAAAGTATAGATGTGTAGGTATTCTTTCAGTAACTCTTTCTTGTCCTGTTTTCCAGTATGCAATGAAATATAGACTACTATTAAGCAAGAAACACTTTAGCCCTGTTAACATTCTTAACATGTGGAATACCTGGGCATGGGAGACCTTGAGAAGATTTTCCAGCTCTGGTCAGACAATGTGTGAACTGAGGCATGGTTTAGATCCGTGGTGACAATCCCAAAGCCTGTTGCTTGGCTGAGATGTCCATCTAAATCCTTTGTGTGTGCATGCTCCAGAACAGCAGCAGTGTCCTGCAGGTCCGTGGCACACCTGCCCACGCTGAGGGTGTGTATCTGACGGACTGACTGCTCTTGATATGAACAGTAAGAAAGTCCTGGTGCATGACGTGAACAGGCTCAGCTTTAATCCTGCTCATAACTTATTAACCTTGGGACTCTGCTGTTCGCAGTATCAGGAGTTGTTTTCTGGATCCTTATTTTATTCATGTCTGCATATGCTGCAGTTACCTGGTTACAGTGGCAGTGACTCTAAAACTTTTGACCTATGCTTGATATATACAGGTTAGATGTAGGCATGACTTCTATAAGGAAGATGGATTCTCACATAAGTTTGATGTTATAGGACAGACTCCCATATAAAATGTGGGAGGACATGAAATTAAATTATTCTTTGAAATCTTTAGAAATAAAGTACAAGTGGACTTTTCCCAGTTTCTTTCAATTTTAAGGAAAAATTCTTGATCCTAAGAAGGCTTCTTAACAGGCTTTTGAAAGTAAAGTCTGGTGAACGAAAAGATTTTCATTTGGTTCCCACTGAATCTAGGCCACCCAGGTACCTTGGTATTAAATAGCAGTAATTAGCAGTAATATAATGGAATGTTTGTGGAAAGGATGCAACTCACTGCATGGTGCACTGCCTGAATGTGCCTGAAGACTGAAAAGACAGACGCTGGGTCATTTAGTCCAGTCCCTTCTTCTTACAGCAAATAATGCTTTCATAACTGTGTCAAACTTTATCTTCATGTTAATTAAATTGCTAGTTATCTTCTTACATGCTGAACAGCAGTTGTAAAATCTGGTTCTGATATCTACTGGCCTCCAGCCTGGCTGACTGTGGAAAACTTACAGACACATGGGTTTGTGGCAAAGTTTTCCTCTAGATTAAGTTGCTCTTCTACCCATCTGTTATCATCTGCAGCCACATGAAATTAAGTTTTCCATACAAGTTTTTATCAGCGCAAATACCATTTTCCATATAAGGCCTTACCAGGGCTTTATTGGAATGGCACTTCTGTAGCTTTTCTGAGAATAAATTGAATGGTAGTTACATCTTTAAAATTTGAATTTTGTTAATCTTCATTGTCTCTGCTTTATCAGTTTCCTCTATAATACTATGTGTACTTCAAATAGATTAGGCCTACTTCATTTATTTTTCCTAGGAACTATTACTTTATTAAATAGAGCTGTTTGGCACAATCTCTGCTACAGTGTTTTTCTGTCAAGTCATTTTCCGTTGACTTTGGTGCCTTTAATTCATTCTTTCCTTTAAAATTTGTTTAGAAGTCAAGCATACAGTTATTTTTTTCCTTATATTTAGTTCTGTGCTTTTTGTTCCGACATCAAATGATAGCAGTATATATTTTATTCTGTTGAAAAAAAAATCTTGTCTTTGGGACTTGTGATCTGATGAGAGGTTTCTAATTTTCTGTAGTTAGTGGGTATGGTGTCTTCAGCACTTACTTTCTGAATCTTAATTTTCCTTTGAATGTACTCTTTCAAATTCAGTTTCAGATGTGCTGTAGTGGTTTTCTGGTGTACTTGTTCTTTTTCTGTTCATATGGATAATGAACCTTTCATTTAAAAGGTCTGACTCAGACTGGTAACTTCTGTTTCTGACTTCCAAGGCTTACCTTTTGGTTGGTCAGTGTATCTTGGAGTAGATTTTATTTTTGGTTTTGTCTGTTTCTGAGTTGTTGTTTGGTTGTTGTGGGGTTTTTTCCTTCCTCTGCATTTATTCTTCCAGCTAAATTTGTGGTTATTCATATTAAAGGCCTTTCTTCCCTTCCCAGCCTCTTTTCCCTGTGCCTTAGGGAGATCAAGTTCCATAGGTATTTTACAGATGATTCCTTACACACATAACATTGTTAAATGCTACATAATATATATATTCAAACATGTCAATAAATTCTAATATAACTGTGTGTTGTATATCTTTATAAGGAAATGATATGTCAAGGACAGCCTGATTATCCTCAATCCCTGGATTGCTGTAGCCTAAGACTATGTCAAAGTCCCTGGCCTGAATTGCCTGTAAAGTAAAGCCTTTTGGTCAGAGAAATGCAGGATTCAAATAATTATTAATAGATATTCTATTAATTATTAATAATCCTTTGCTTAAATATTCTGACTACATGAATAAGATGCTTGGTCAGTAGTAGAGCAGTGTTACAATTTGCTGTCTCTTTAAACCATCTCTTTCCTTCCCCCATCTGTGGTCCCACAGAGAAAGGCCACAGCCCTGACCTTCTGCTCTGCCCACACTCCCAGAATATGTTCGGCAAAGCATCATACAGGTCCTAAATGAACACCCTTCCAATGGGAAAAATCTGATTTCCAGAAAGATTTTCTTTCCTGTTCTTTTAAGCTTTCAAAACCTCTCTGCCCCCAGAACTGGGTGGTAGTGCCTGTGTTCAGCTCACGAGCAGAGCATCTGGAATTTGCATTTTGAGGGTGGGTATTTTTTCTCCTGTCAAGTTTGCACTTGCTCAGACATGTGGCCTTTGAAGTATTTTTGAAGAAAACAATGGTGCTTATTTTTTAACTTCCTCATGCCTTTATACTTGTCCAAAAACCAATTTTCCAGAAAACTTCTCAAAGAAATTCACTAAGTGCTAATGCACTGCATTAGTTTCTCATCCAAACTTTGAGATACAAAAATCCTTCAGAATATAAACTTAGTGGTGGTAGTATTTGTCCTGTTTATACTTTTTTTAATTAAAAAAAAATCCATCATACTGTAAAACAAATCTTCATTAAGTTAAGTTTTTCCTCCCCTCCCCTCTAAGGGGAGATACAGTGTCTGGTTCAGGTAAGTTTCTTGTTTCAGTGATCACACCACGACAGAGGAGCCTGTGCCATCACAAAAATTAGTACTTAGTGTAAATGTTGCATTGCTTGCTTGACTGACCACCCTGCTGCTTAAGAAGATGAAATATCTTTGCAAGGTATGAGTTCCATGGTGGCAGAATGTGATGGTGCCTGGTTTTTTCAGTTGAGGAAAGGATGAATCAGTTCTCTGTCTCCTGTTTGCCTGGGTCCAGGCAATTAAGCTGCTGATCTGATGATGATGATGAGCTTTCAGAAGTGTTCATAAGGAAGTAGCAAGGTGCTCATTTTACTCTACTTTGCCTTGTTGCCAGGATCCTCAGTTTTGAGATCTAAGATCTTGCTTAAGCAGCTGTTCCATGAGGCATCGTATTAGTGAGGCAATTGTGTTCTTACGTGCCTCTGACCAGAAAGTGGAACAAAGGAATTTACAGGATTCAGCTGCAATGCAGGGAACTGCTCAGCACTGGTTGTTAAACCTGTGTAGCTGAAGCTGCTGGAGAGGACAGAAGCTCATTTATAAACAATGCAGGAAGACCAGCTGTAAGAATCCAATACTTTCATCTTCTCTGAGTTAGAGTCCACTGGACATTCTTCTGGAATCACTTTAGCTATAACCTCAAGAAGCTTAGCTGACATGGAAGACTTTGCGGGTGAAACTTGACCAGGTGTTAAACTGTGAAGTCTCACTGGATGAACTTCAGTTTAAAATCTCTAGGTTCTAGGTGTCTGTGGGGTCTTCAGGTCTGTCCAGCTGTCTCACATGATGACAACACAATTAAATGTGTGACTTGTTCCAGGGCTTGTCCTCAAATTAATGCACATTAGTTGAAAATCAGATAAACTGAAACAATTGCGTACAGTAAATAACAGAATCATGGAATCATTTAGGTTGGAAAAGACCTCTAAGATCATAAAGACCAACCCTTCCCTCAGCACTGCCAAGCCCACCACGAAACCATGGCCCCAAGTGCCACATCTGCACGTTTTAAATCTTTCCAGAGATGCTGTCCCTATCACTTCCCCAGGAAGCCTGTTCTAGTTCTTGACACTTTTCATGAAGAAAATATAAAAATATTTGGGTGAGGGAACCTTCAAAAATTGAAAGGCTAATTGGCAGCATAGGGGAAGACCAATCTGGGCTGCTGAAGAGTGGAAAGACATCGCTGCCCAAGTTAAAAAGTTACTTGTAAAAATCCTTCATGTCGATGCCCATGTCCCCAGTAGTATCTCTCCTACACCTCCCCAGCAGCTTGGGGCCATTTCCTCTTGTCCTGGCTCTTGTTACTTGGGAGAAGAGCCTGAGCCCCACCACACCACGGCTTTCTGTGAGGGGGTTGTAGGGTGATCAGGCCTCTCCTGAGCCTCCCCTTCTCCAGGCTGAACACCCCCAGCTCCCTCAGCCGCTGCTCACAGCACTCGTGCTCCAGCCCCTTTCCTTCTCTGGGCACACACCAACACCTTGATGTCTTTCTTGTGAGGGGCTTAATGGAGAATTAATAGTATTTATCAATCAAATATAATCAAATAATTAGATTATCCATCTTTTACTGTGTTTTGGAAAGTTTTTCTGATAATGTCAGCTACTTGTAAAAGAGCTCTGTAGTTTATTAATGAATATTCATATACTGTTATCTTGTGGCAGGTTAATTTATATCTCAATACATAGACTCTGGTAATCTCTGAAAACTGGGAGCTTTGCAGAAAAGAACCACAAATCTTACTATTTTATTGGTATTTAAAACAGAGATCTTTGACAAAAAGCCTTAAAGCTAGACCAGGTTTGTGATTTTTGCATCTATATTACAGTGTCTCAGGGAATTTACAGGGAGAAACAGCTCACTCTTAGAATAAGTTAAAATAGTTATTTTCTGTCATATTCATCAAAAGAACATTACAGCTGGCCTTGTCCAGATACCCAAGCCTTTGCTGACCAGCTAATCAGAAACTTGGAAAGCTAGGTGATGGCATTTGTTAGTAGTAGTTAGTAGTATAATGACTTCGCAGAGTTGAAAGTTTTAAATTAACAAAAATTTTGCCAAATCTTGGTGCTGTTGCTTTTCAAGTGCATAGACTCTAGACTGCCCATACGGCTTCCTCCCATAACCTTTTATAGCTGGCAAAATTCCTGCTATGGATGTGCATGATGGACAATCATTCCAGTTCTCTTCTGTTAGTCTGGTCCTTACTTCATAATTGCCAAGATTTGTTCCCATCCCTCTGGTATTATTGAATCTGTACTAGGAGACTCTTGGGTAGAGAGTTAGATTTAGCTTTGGCTTAGAAAAAGTATTTTTACATTGTGTATTTTATACAAAATAACTGCTTCTGCTTCTTTATGCTAAAAGTGTGAGACTAGTGATCTCACCTTACATACCACGGTAAAAGCAAAAGAGAGATGCATGTCTAGAACTCTAATAAATATTCTAGACAAGGTATTTCCATTTATGGTGGTGGAATAAGGCTATTGCTTTTTAAAATCTCACTATTCCGGATTACATATAAATAATTTAGTCAGGAATCGAAGATCTTTGTATATTGCCACCTGCTCATTATTCAGAAATTCTTGTTACAGTCTGCTGTTGCCCTAGCAACATTCTGAAAATTAGTGTTGCATCTATGAAAAAGCTTTTGTTTATCTAGCAAAGCCCCCTGTCCCACCTGTATTATTGCAGGCTGCATCTCAAGTGGCAACTCCAGGTCCCAGCCCTAACTGTTTAAAAAATAATGATTTCCTTTTATGTAACATTAATTGAAAATTATTATCTTCTTTTTTTTTTCCTGACTAGTCATAGATAATTAAAGATGATGCTGATTTTGTTTAAAGTCCCTTTAGGGTCTGATGATGCCACTGTATCATCTGAGTAGAGATGCTTGGCTGTACAGATACGCAAGAAAGTAAACAATCAGATGTTGACTCCTGGTGTTCTTCAGAGCTCCTCTCTCTCGCTCCCCTCTCCTTCCCCCTGTTGAATCCTACATTGAAAGTCAGATCTTGTTTAACCTTAAGCACTTTGGGATTTAAAAATATTGTGCTTATGAAGTTGACATTAGCCAAATTTGAGTCAGGAGTGAGGGTGGTGTTAACAAAGTCCCTGAAAGTGCTAATGCCCCAGCTGACACAAGGCTCAGCTGCAGCACTGACTGCTTTAGGTTGCACATATTTATCTCAGAGGATTTACTTTTAGAACAAAATCGAAGCGGAAAACTGATAAGATGGATTTTATTTTTCCCAGAGACGAAAATCAATTCAAAAGCAGCATTAAAAATACCCTTCTTTCCAAATCCCCTCTGTTGTCATGAAGTGAGGGAGAAGCTCCCCTGTGTTCCACGTGCTCAGATCCTGCCTCCCTGTTGCACTGGCACTTGTTTGGTGCAGCCCTGCAGTTACTGGCATTCCCTCCTGTGTGGTGGGAGGTAAGACATACCTGCTCTGAGAAAATCTGCCTTATCTCTTGTCTTACTTGACCTGTTGATTTTCAGATTCAGGGTTCCAGAGAGTAATAAAGACTTCTGGTAAACTGGCAAGCTGTAGTCCAACTTCATTTGAAAAACACAGATTTGTTGAGACTCTCACATCTCCCTTGGTTTAAACCAATGTTCCTTAGTCTTTTGCCTCTGAGGTACTCGAGGACTGAAATTGAAATATGGGGTTACAACTGAATTGCTCATCATGATTTTAGCTGAAGTCTCCTCTCTTTTCTTGCTTTTAGGCACCTGGCACTGAAGCCCTGTTCCCATGCTCTAATTGTTTAAAATTTTTGGGATGATAACACAGTTTGTTATGCTACCCAAACATGGAATTTTGTAAACATGAGTGAAGTCTTATTGTTTGGTATTTTGTTATTTCAGGGGTAGACTTTATTATTTGGGAACTTGTATTTCAGCTGTCCCTTTGCTGAAAATAACTCTGGTTTAGTATAAACAGGTTCTTACAGTTCTCTATTCTCATTTTTGTGTTCACAAAACTACTGGTCATTTTTTGCTGGAATAGGCAACCCCTTTGCTTTTTTGGTTGCTTGATAGTGTCTGTACTAGAAATGGAGTTGATTTCACACCCCCTCAACATTCCCATCCCCTGCCAAGTGTGACAGATCCATAGGAATTGCTCATGGGTTTTGGACAACGTGGCTTCAACATCAGTACATTCTAAAGGAATATTTGCTTATCACAAACCTTATGGAGACAGGTTTTGTTATGGGAAAAAAAAATATTGGGAGAGGAATGGAAAAAATATATCCAGTGAGACAATAGAAGTTTGTTCTGAGTGTTGGTTCTAAGACAGATCCTGTGGTTTTTGAAGGAATTCCTGTCTAGCATGTGGGACCTCCATATGCCTGGCCCACTATGTCAGTCCACTTATGGGATCACTTATGGAGAAGCCCAGAGGAAATTTTTCAGGGATGTTATTTTGTGTTCAAACAGTTGCTTTTTCATTAAACAACCAAAACACAGTGAACCTCATGTGGGTGAGAGGATATTACAGCTTTTGCTTTCAGACAGTGAGGATGACGTTAAACTCCAACCTGTGAGTAGCTTAATTTTCTGCTTATTTAATGCCTGGCATTTAGATGAGACTGTATAAAACAGAAGGTCTAGAACAGTCTGAATTTAAACTGCAGTTAAGGAAAAAGTTAATATCAAGATATGAATGCAAAACTAGACATAGTGTGTTCATTAGGTGTGCATGAATTTATCATCTTGAGACTAAACTTACAATCCCTTCATTTTGTTTTACTTTCGTTAACAACAAAGCAAGTTGGATTGTGGAGAAAATGTGAAGGTTCTTGAAAGGGTCGTACACCCAGTTTTTAAAAGTAAGAGTGAATGAGAATCCTTAGTAATAGGAACAACTGGGGGTGGAAGGACAGAAATTACAGTGATAAAACATCTGACAAAACCAAGTAACTGATCTTTAGTCTCGCTCTGTAATATATCCACTCCTTGGTTTAGCATGAGCCATTACTCAGTTGTTTGCTTAAACTACAGAAGCAATACTTCGGTTTTCATTTATTAAACTGCGATATTTTCTGTAGATGTCAAAAATCAGTCTGTAGTTGTATATAATCTGAGTGGTTCTTATTTCAAACTATGGAGATAGGCCAGAGCTTCTTCTGTTAACATTTCTCTTCTTTCTTGTGTTACACAATTAACTAGCACACAGAAAGTTAGAAATCCAGGTTTTTGAAATGTGTGCTAATGTGCTTTCTAGAGGAAAAGAAAAGGTTTGGTGGCTTGGGGGTTGTTTTTTGCTTCACTAAGCATGACTCTAAGGATGATAGTTAATGGAACCAATGGCTACCTCAATACTCTGGGACTGTCTTCTACGGGAATTTGCATTTTCCTAAGTCGTCCTCACTCCTTGAGTAAGGAGGAGATTACAGTTGCCTTGTTCCAGAGGTGAAGAGTGGGACAGAATATATCTTTTGGCTTCTTTAACTGGTCCCGAAAACATCCCTCCCACATTTTTTATTAACTTTGAGGGATGATAGGTTTGGTTGGTTCTTTTTTTCCTTTTCAAAGTCTGGTCATGTGACTGTTACTCCTATTTAATTACTTAGACTTTTTTACTCCAGCTAACACCAAAAGTTTACTTACACTCAGAGATACATTTGATATTTTTCAATAGATTGCTATAATGAGTACTTGTAGAGACATCTTTAATACTGAATTCTATGAATCCTAGAAATATTTTTTTCAGCTTGCTTTTGTACTGTTAGACTAGACTTTCTAATGAACAGTAAGTTAATCTTTGACCCGCAATCAGCCCTACAAACAGGCCCACCAGACAGACACTCGCTCATTTGGTATCCATTGTCCAGAAGGGTTTTGAAAAGTAATTGCATTTAGTCTTTAAGACTAGCTTTGCACAGTCAGTGTTTGGGGATTGTTTATATTTCAGGATTTAGCTTAAAGTTTCCTGTATTTAGACTTGGACAACACTTTTTCATCATCCAGTAACCATGGCTAAATGGTGACTAGTATCTAAACAGCAGTAAAATAGTTTCATTTACACTAGTAAGAGTGAGGATATATTTTATTTCTTAGGAGAAAAATAAAACCACCAGAGAAAGATGTTTATTTCAGCTGCATCACTGTGCTGTCTAAGCTGTGTTTATGGTGCGAAGGAATGAAACTGAGGTGCATGTTTCTGCTTTCTTGGAAGTGAGAAGTTTTTATAGAGAGATGATATGAACTAAATACAGAAGAGGCATTCATGACCAATCTGGAGCTAGACAATTTCTCTGAGGGTAGAGATGAATATATTTCTGGTCAATCAAATGTTAGAGTTACTAGCAGTTCAGAAGAGACAAACTCAAAATCAGTCACGTGGATGGAAGTTGCTGTAGTCAGAATATGGCTTCACATGATGCTTCTGTTAAGTTCATATAGATGGAACAAACTCTGTAAATGTCTCCCTTTCTCACATAACCAAGAAAAGCTGTCCTATTTCCTTTAGGTTTATAGATAAACTTCATTTTGGAATTGGGATAAGTAGCTGAAATACCCATTCTAGTATTTTTTAAGCTTTTAGTGTTTCAAACTTTTTCTTAAATGTCTTCTGGTTGGTCCAGAGGCTTGCTTTTTGTCTTGTTCTTTATGAATCTTCAAAGAACTCATTTTCTTTCTCATCTCTTTTCCTTTCATCTAAAAGGAAAGGCTGTTGTTAGTTAGAACATCTCAGTGTGTGTGTCCTTCTCCAGGAGTTTGTGTCCTGCCTTTTCACTCCCGCAAGTCTTGCTGGGAGCTGTTTTGGGGGAATCGGGCCCTCGTGCCTCGAGCGCTTGGGTGCTGCAGGGCTGGGAACACCTGCTTCCGAGCACATCCCATGGAGCAGAGCCTTCTCACCAGGTCGGGCTTGTGTCTCCTGTGTCAATACTCCTCTTCAAGGTTTAAAGAAAATTTCATTCAGGACAGGCCAGTCTTTTCTACTCTGAGTCAGACACTGGTTTGCAGGTACCTCATGGTGCACTTTTGCCTCTTACTGAGTTGTGTAAGTTCGATAGGAGTTTAAAAAAATAAAGATTGATTCCCATCACTTATTCATACTGGAGTTTTAAGTACAACTATGACAGAGGGTATTGTTTTGTCAGAAAAATGGTTTTGAAGAGGTGGCATTGCATATCTTCACTTTTTTTCTTAGGTCTAGAGTTCTTCCTCCTTTGGCAAGTATCTGATTGCTTTCTAGACTGTTTTTTGTTTATCTCTTGAATACCTGTCTTGTATGTTTGATCTGTGGTATGGCTTTGAAATTTAAATTGAATTGAAATTTTTATTTACTTATCTGTTTCTGAGCTTATGATGTCTATTCTTAGATGGTATTTCAGCAAATGTACTTGTGTGTGTTTGGTAATAGAGATACAATTTACATGTTTTGAATTAACTTAGCTAAGGCAGGGTTGCAGTTGTAAACTAGCCCTGAGTGTTCCAACTCCTGTTTCCAGGAGATAAATTTTTACTGCTCTTAAGTATATTGATTATGTATCTTGACTAATTTAAGGGGGAAATTACAGCATTATTTTTATGATATTTCATTCAAATTATTATCCTATTTCACATATGTTAACATGTTATCCCTATGTTCATTTGCATGGCATGATCTTTGTATAAAGGCAGTGGTAGAGCTGAACACACAACATCAGATGAGCATTTATAAAGGACATTGCTCAGACAGGAACATTTCAGGTAATGAGTGCTATTCCAATTTTTAATCCATCATTTAAAGCAGACCAATACATGTGTGTAGGGAATATAAAGTTTCTGCTTATGAGAAAGTAAACCCAGACCAGTCTTTCCTCTCTCCTGTAGGAGGAGTCTCCAGGATAGGACTTAGAGAAATTAACAGAAATGTTCCAAGGGGCAGTGCAGAGTATAACAATAGTTCACTGCTCAGTTCTTTCTCCACTGGGTACTTCTTTATTTCCAGTTTGGGGCTAGCTGCATCTTGTTGCTGATCTTACTGATTATAAAAACACTCCTAGGTGCTCTGCCGCGGTGTATGTGACTACCAAATCTGATTATAGCTAGATGTGCACACAGACACATTCTCCTAGTGTGGTGTGCGGAGACTGCTTAAAAGATTATTCTGACATTATTGTAATCAGTGTGATGTGTTCAGAAACTGAAAACTATTCTCTCAGGCAGCATTCAGAGTATGGACCCTGCAATGAATGGCTTGTGCACATAAGTGATCACCCATTTGGAATCCTTTATACAATTAGGGAAATAAAAGTAATTCTCTTGTCTAGCATCCTGCTGAGGAAGCCTTTTCCATAAGAAATAATGCTCCCATTGCAGACCAGCTGGAACCTCTGCAAAAATAGTGAGGGCCTCCCAGAATTACACCTTTTGTGTGTATTTTCCTTGAGTTTGGGATGAGACCTCAGGGACAGTGGGGATGGAACTGGTGTGCAGAGGAGGGGCATAGCCAGCAGTTACACTGAACTCAGTGCACAAGAGAAAAACAGGAATTCCAAGAGCTGCTGTCTTCAGCTAAATCAAAAAGATTGACTTTCCCC
>WEIT01029645.1:85841-130907 GCA_013389985.1 Dryoscopus gambensis | reverse complement strand
GTCAAGAACGACAACCAAGTTGTGTGGAGTGTGTGACACTGCCGTGTGTGGGCAGGAGTGAAGGCTTTTAAAGATAGAGCACAGAGGTGGCAGAAGAGGGGAATAGCAAGCATAGAAGATTGGGCTCTGTTACAAACTGCAGCAGTCTTGATAGCAAAAGAAGTTTTTAGATACTTATATGTGATTGATATTTATATTTTATATTTATTTATATTTATAAAAACCTATTTTAATACTGAGACTACTGCAGTCTGTGACAGCTCTAAATCTTTCCATGGTTGTTTTAGGTTTTTTATTTCCTATGTTTATTACATTGTAGAAATTAGTGTCTATATATATTTTTTTTTTAAATCTTGTCACTTAAATATATAGGACAGTGATCTCGTATTTGTCAGGAATTGCAGCCTCCCAAGATTGTAATTCCCATCTCTGGAGCCTGCAGATTAAAAATACTGCCCCATTCTTCTTGCAGCCTAACTTGGTGTGCAGGATCCCTCAGCGAGGTCTCTGGAGAGTCCAGAAGGGGGATTATGATTATCAGTGTGCAGCAGTGCTGCTGGGCACGGGGGTGATGCTGCAGCTGGGTAGGGCTGGAGGTTTCTCACAAGCTACAGAACTGCAGACTCCTGGTCTGAGCACTGCTTTTGGAAGCCTGATAATTATCATATAACTGGCTTTGTTTTACCCCTCTGTTTAGAAGACGTTTTTCTTCCATATTTGGTTTCTGATAGTGGTTATATGCCAGTCCAGAAAATTATCATAGCATTCATGCTGCCAGTGACAAGTGTGTTTATCTGCTGGCACTGTGGACTAACTTACTGATGACTTTTTGTGTTGCGTTCACAATGCCCAAGTGAAGAAATAAAACTGTCTAGAGAGGAAATTAATATCTTTGCAGTACGAAGGTTTTTGTCCTGCTTCTTTGTCACATCAAAATTCTCGCAGCGCCGTGTAAAAACTTTCATTTTAGACTAGTCTGACTGTGAATTGAGAAAGCGATTAAAATGTGCCCAGCCATTTTCTAGCCCCCGGAGAGCTTGGGGCGGCTGTGAATTGCCGAGGAGGAGCTCCCGGGGTGGCGGCGCTGGGTGCCGGTGCGGTGCCGGTGCCGGTGCCAGCGCGGCTCCCAGCTGTGGCTGCCCATTGTCTCCGGGCTTCGGGCAGCGCCGCCGCAGCCGCGGGGATGGAGAGCACGGCCCCGGGGACGCAATAATGGAGCAAAATGCCGGCAGCGTGCAGGTATGGGAGTCCTGGAACAGGGCATCGAAACGCTGGCGGACAGGAGAAGAATAGAAGGTCTCGAGACAAATTGCAGTTTGCATTTGGTTTCCCTTTTTCCACAAAAGCCATCCTAGGCCTAATCAATTAGCAGAGATCGTTAGCATCCCTGAATCTCTTCCTTCTTTAAACATTGACTTGAATAAGATTTTTTTTTCTTATATCCCCTCATTTAATAATGCCATTCTTGCTAATTTTTATTTACTAGGTATTTTATTTGTGCTGTTTTTGGAAAACCATTATAAATATCTCTGCTAAAATAATTTCCCAACGTAGCAGAAATGGGGGAGATGCCTAAATTTTTTTTAGTGCATTTTTTTCCAAGTGTTACTGTTATCTCCATTCCAACGAGGAACTACAAGTAAGCTTATTTTTTTTCTTAAATAAAGATAACTTTTGAACTGAAAAATAGGTTTCAAACCAAAACAGCAACAGTATTTATAGTAGGCTATGTGAAAATGTTTCTTTTTTTTCCTGTGCAGGATGTTGATGACTGTCTTGTATTGTGGACCAAATGTATTTTTGTTGAGATAACAAGTAATTTTGGATGGCTGTTAAATTGATTACATTTGAGTCCGTGAGGATCAGTCATTTAATTTTTATCAAGTTTCCGCACTATCAGAACTGCTGACATCAGACCTGCTGTGGCTTTGTTAGAATCTGAGCAAAAATACACTGCTAGAGGATTACAGTTTGTAAGGAAGACAGTTCTGATATTCTGATCTGTTTTTACATGATGCTTGTAATCACCAGATTTTTAAGCAGCCAAATGGTGTTTGTGTGTATGGTGGTGATGTGGGGTGGTATTTGTGAAGCTATGGCAACAGGACATAGGTGAGAGCACTGATAGTGCCCCAGGGAAAGTTTTGCCATGTTTCTCTTGTTTGCTTGGGTGATTTTTGTCTTTATGTTATGCAGGGAAAGACCATAATGGTACACTAATTTACCAAATTAGTGAATTTTGTTAGAAGATGAAAAGAAAGGGTTAAAGAGTTGAAGCTTTTGCTTCTTAACTTTTTTGAAAATGAAATCTTTTGCATAATCTTGAGTATCTTAAGGCCATAAACAGAATCTTTAACCTGGCCTGGTAACTCCAGGAGTCTGTTCCTACCACCCTCGGTAGAAATTTGTGTCAGTTTTAGAGACACTTTTTCATGTTACTGATGGAAATATGATGGATAAATGTTAACTTAGAATGAAACCTGATTTATGTACAGAAAACCGTTAGCTGCTGAGTGCAGTTCTGGATGGCTGTTTACTAAACGAAATGGAGATCTGTGTCTTTTAAGAAAACTGCTATTTGGAGGATCTCCACTGGAAATAGTCACAGGCAATGCTTCAGTTCATTTACTTAAAATAACTGGGGGGAAAAAAATCAATCTTTGACTATTTTAAGGTTTTAGTTTGCTAATCTGTCATCTGGGGACTTGTAGATGGCATGACTTTATTTGATCTTACATGTTTTCTATGAAGTGTCTTGAGTAGCAAGATATTTTTTTTTACATCATCTGAACTTAAAATATTTATGTTCTATTACTTCTGTCCTGTTTCTAATATACCAAAATTAATCAATGCTGAGCGTAAAAGATTCTTGAAGATCCCTTTGGTTAGTTTACAGTTGGGTAATATAAAACAAGTTTCCGATTTTTTTAATTTAAAATTCTTTTAAAGCAACTGTAAACAGCTCAGGCTATACTTATACTTTATTGTGCTCCCAAACCTCTGGCCTTTAGCAAGCATCGACAGCCTCATAAAGAGTAAACCAATTATTTTTTCCCCAAAGTATTGATTTCCAATTGACACAAAAAAAAGCCTATTGTTACTCTTCTTACTCCATTTTAAGGCCTTAACACTAGAAATGAGGCTTCAGAGAATGATGCAAGAACAGATGATGATTCTTCAGTTTTTAAGGATTGTTTTTAATAAGACAATTATTGCTATTTGATAGTTGAAAACAGGTAGATACTTTGGGTTTGGGCCCATGATCTGCCTGACATTATGACTTAAAGGTAGTAAACAGAGACATACAGATAAATATTGAACAGATTATATGGTGATGCAGACTTTTGTGCTATGTGGTATTACAGTGTGCATCTCCTGGAATTGCTGGAAGCTTTCTAAAGGTATAGTTAAAAGTGAGTAAAAAATACCTGGGGAAAAAATATGCCAGATGTCAAAAGGAGCTGATAAAGGACAGTGGGTGACCATGCAGTATGAACAAGATGAGGACAGAAAGGGCAGGTTTGGGGATCCTTGAAGGATCAAATGGCTGGAAGCTGTGGGAGGGTGCTGGTGTGGGCACATGGACACAATTTTCTGAGTATCAGCCCTAGACACAGCTCAAGAGCCAGGAGGAGTTTTTCTGCTGTCAGTTGGGCTTCTCTGAATGATGAAAGCTAAGCCACCAAAATCTTCGTCAGCATAGTTGTTTCTACAGAGCTTTTGCTGGTACAGCAGTGTCATGTGAGAAGGGCATTCATTTTTCCCCTCCCAGGCCAACAGAACTATGCTAGCAAAAACTAAAGATATGTCATGCTGTATTTCATAAGCATTTCTAAATAGTTCTTTCCTCATGCCTTTGGACAGGCGTGTTCTTTGGGGGAGGAGAGGCTTAGCCATTCAGCAGATGGATTTTCCACTAACCTAACGCTTTGCTCTCTCTGAGGTATGGCATTTTGGAAAGGTTAATGCTGTAATAGTGTTCAAGCTGAAATGGCTTTTGTCTGCCAACATATGTTACCCTGTGCAGATGCTTGCCAGGAGACAATTATATAAAAATAGTGTTTAGTGAACTGTTTTGAAGTCTGTCTGGGAAATTATTTTTTTCCTTCTCTCTCTAAAGTTACAAAAAAAAGTGAGAATAGATCCTAATGGAGCTACAACTTTAAATAGTATATGAACCATTTAAGACTATTTTTGTTCCCTTAATGAGGGTGGCCTAGCCACAGAGCTGTGGTTTATAATAACACTATGTGAATGTAAGCCAGGTTGGTTTTCATCCACCACAGATTGTTCAGTGCTAGAACTGTCATTTCATCAGAAACCCTGCAACTTGGACTTTCATTGTGCTTCGTGTTGGGTAACTCCTCTAGTCAAAACAAGGATTGTAGTGAGATTTTTTTCCTTAGGTAGTATCCTAGTATGCCCAACCTTTTCCTTTTCTAAATGTGCCTGTAGTCTGCCAGATTTAATAGTGAGCTGGAAGCACCTTACATGAACCCTTTTGCCATGTTGCACTGTAGCAGGAGCTACATCCAGAGAACTGTTTCATTTTCCAGGAGGAAACCAAAGGTGTTTGCTTCCTTTGATGTACTTGGCGCTGATCGTTTGTATCCTAAAAGTCCAAAGTGAAGTGCAAGAAGGGAAGTAACAGGAGAGTGACAGTGCTTTGTGCGGAATGGAACTGCTGACCCTCCTGGGGACCAGAGCACTCTGAAGAAGCATTGTGTAGTGGCAGAGTTTTTTCAGGGTACATTTCAAGTTTTATTTTTTGAGTTTATGGATAACAAATGATAATAAACTCCTGATCTCCCCAAGTATTTGAATACTGTAGTTTCCTATCAATATGTAGAACAAAAGACTGCTCTAGACTTGCTTGTTGTTAATATCTTATTCTCATTTATGCAACTACATTCCTGAAGGAATTATCTTGTTATTCTTTGTGACTGTCAGTTCAGTGTTTCTATTGCATTCAGGAGTGAACTCGCAGGATAAGGTGAGGCAGGATTAAAGAGCCTTAGAGTATTGCTCAGAATTTAAAATATAAAAGGAGGGGGAGGGATAGTTGCTAATAATACACCTTGGCTTCTCACATGCCTATTCCTGTGAAAGGTGTCCTCTTTAGAAGCCTGTCAACTGTCTGATGAGCAGTAGTAGTGTCCTATCTTAGGCCCTGAGTGTGGAAAAAGAAGGGCACTATATTGCTCTTTAAAAACGCTTGAGAGGTTGTAGCATGCAAAATGTCCCAGTAAAGAAAAGGAGGTGTTTAAAAACACTGGGGGCAAGTTTCAGTTTTTGTTTCTGATGTTCAGCATTATTGTTGTCCAAATAATACCCTGTGCTCTGAGGTGTGTGTGGGTCTGGAGTGGATGTTTGACAGGTACGTTCCGGTGCTTTGAGGCTGTCTCTGCCTCTCCTTCCTCTGTGCAGGCTGTGGGCAGTGCAGCGGCCAGTGGGGGCAGCGGGGTCCCAGGGGTGCCCAGCCGGGTCCTGGGCAGTGGCGCTCCCGGGGAGCTCGGGCCCCGCTGGAGGGAGGCTGTGCTGGAGCAGCACCGCCGGCAGAGGGGCAGGGCAGTCCATAGGAGAGCAGGTCACTCTTGTAAAATTGCAGCAAGATGAACCACAGCAAACCTGGGAGAGCCTTTTGCTTGGTTCGCAGCTGTGGGACTTTCCTCCCCAATGGGAGAAAACTTTGTCGAGAGAGTCTGCAAATGTCTTCTGGTGCATTTGGTGCTGTTTCTGTCCAGTTCATGTTTTAATGATGTCTACACTTGGTTGTAGGACATAACTGGCACAGACAGTGAGATGCATTCAGTCCCTAATTAATTTTGAAAGAGGTAGAATAACTGCACGTTATGCTTTTGCATTCTGATTGATCATACTCTTTCTTTGATAATCTGATTACTAAGTAGCTTGATAAATTGAATCAAATAAGAAGTATCTTCTAATGCTAATGGAGTAAATAACATTTAGTTGTTAACTGATTAATATAGAACTTTAGAATCTGTGTAAATAGCACCATCAAGAAAAGCACAAATCTTTTATTTAAGTGTGTTTACGTCATTGCAGCATGGATTCACTTGTATAGCATTAACCAGTAAACAAGACTATGGAATCTTTTTGATATGTGCTTCAAAAGTGGACCAATTGCTCATTTGTTTGTTTCTAATAATTGTTATGATTAAGATCAGACCTGCACAATATCATAGTTCAGTAGGAGGCCAGGACTGTTTGCTCCCTAGCTGGTTATTCAATGGGTCTCAAACTTCAGACATAAGGTAACATGCAGAAGGCAGGTGTGTGTTGGCTTTTCTGGAAAAAGGGAACAGCTGCCTCTGTGTAATTCCAGTTTATATTTCTGATAATTGTACAAAGCTGCTTTGAATCTTCTGTTACGTGAATGGCAATCTTAATATCAGCTGCTACATTTTTACAGATGTTGTGTGGTAGATTTTAACAGCCTGGGCCACTGAGGCACTAGTTACAAGGGAGAGCAAAATTTTGGTTGCAGACCCTGGCTTATGGCTTTTGGATCATCCATGAGCACAGCCTGGTCTGTTTGTGGGCCGGAGAATTGTTGCTCCCTCTGGAATCCTTCCTTGCTCTTCAAGTCAGGATTTTCAAGGTTGTGTGGGGTTGCTTTTGTTTGTTTTTTTCTCCTTTCCCGTCCTTTATCACCTCAGGCACTTTCCTCCAGTCCTTTTCCCACTTATCTTAACAAAAGTTTCCCAGGAGGGACTAATTTGTTCCAAATATAGATGTTGGTCAGGTTGTCCACGTTTTTTCTCGGGATTCATCCACAGGCTCTCAGTCACTAGATAATATCACGAATCTGCACCTTCTCGAAGCTTTATTTGAGTTGGGCTGGTGCTGTTGAAGTGCCTTTCATGGAACTCCTGGGGCAGAGCTGTAAGTGATCCCTGCAGAAGGAGCTGCACAGCTGCTGCTGTTCCTCCTGGGGCTGTTCCTGGTGCCCAGTGCTCACATAAATAAATGTCCTGTGCACCCCCAGAGCTCCTCAGCTCAACAGAACCTGCCCTGGCCAAAGAGCTCCAAGGTTCTGGGTCACTTCTCGAGGAATCACACCATGGGAAAGGTCGGCAAACACCAGGGTGGTGGAAAGGTGGAGGTGGGACCACACCTGGAGACCTCGGGGCAGAGGCCGAAGGGAGCAGAAGGAAGAAGCAGGGGCTCCCCTTTATGGCAGCAGTGAGTTCTCCCTTGCTTTGGGTGTCTGAGACATCAGTCTGACTTGCCAAAATTAATTGTTACCAAGAGCTGTGTGTAGGTAGTGGTCCTCAGGAATTAAGCAGTAGCTGGATGCAGTAACTCTTAGTTATACCCATAGTTTTTATTAAGATAATTTTGATTGATACCTTTCTGCTTAAGGCATAAACATTTTCCTCTTTCATCCTAACAAAGAACATACGTAACTTTGAGTGTTTGCACTTGGTGGGGAGAGTTGGTGTTAGTTCTAGTCACAGGAACCCCGAGGTTATGATGTTCATATACATTTGTTTATACAACTGAGGTGAAAAACAGCTGGAAAAAGCTCTTGTTGTGGCAAGTCTCTTATACGAGTCTTCAAAAATCCCATTTTTCTAGGAAAGGTCCTGATTTTTTTTAAAAAATTAAACAGTTCCACATCCGAAGAAGATTTGTACCACTGTTATGCCAGGGGCAAGGCAGAACTTTTCCCACAGACTTTGTAGGATTCATCCATCAGTTCTTCTGAGTGAGCTGCGGAGGGAGTTGCTGCACAAAGCTGCTGTGGAAGTTGTGGGAAGAGGCCAGTGTTTGTTGGTTGCAGGAATTCTGTTGACACATCAGTCAACAGAAGCTTGTTTAAGAAATAAATTTTCATTTTACCTTTCCACTAACAGTGTGTCCACTTTGCGTGTTGAACGTAGACTTTTTCACCCCCACCCTTCTAATCCAATTTCCTGCCCTGAATTTGATTGATACAAATTATTTTGACAGTTGTTCCTGGGTCTTTTGACAACAATGATATTGATAAAAGAATAAAAAACACATTCTGTCTTTTACCTTCTTTTTAAAGGGAAAAAATAGATTTCTTCTGTCATGGGCAGAGTAAAGCCTCCTATCTCCATCTACACTGCCAGCAAGAAGGACTTGGAACTCTTGATGCCTGTTAGAGAAATTGGATTAAGTTGAGTAGATCCTATTCCCAGAAATATCTCTACTCATTACAAGTCAGTTTAGTGGGTTTACATATGGTGATTTTCAAGTCAGAACCCAAAACAAGGGACCCAGTGGTTTTTCATGTATTGAGATTCAGGAGGCTGCCATCATAAAACTCAGGAATGACTTTGCTTGATAAATTGGGGGTTTTTATGACTTATCCTTTAGGCTGTGCAAAAGAAAGCACAGTAAGAGCACAGCATTGACTGGTTTTATGATCTGCTGACTGAAAAGCTCATGTGTGTGCAGTACTGGACATCGGTCTCACAGCTGATAATAACACCTTTCCCTCTGAAAACGGAGAATAGTTGCATAGACAAAGTGGTGACCACTTGTCAGAACAAGGATTACTGAACTTTAGGATGATTATTGGGATATAATGTTGCTAATATGATGAAGAACATACATTTCAATACTGAGTATTTAGATGGGGACAGCAGTCCTGAGGGTGAAGAACATAGGTATGACATTTTATCCTCCGCTCTTACATGCAAGTCCTTTCACTTCCTGTCTGCTAAAGTAGGTGTCTGTTTTTTTCACCTATAAAAGATACTAAAGTTGGTAGGTTTTCTTATATGAGATGTTTTGTGAGCTGTTTGAACTTTTAATTACAAACCCAGCTAATCCTCTGCCCCTAATATTCAATCCTTTCAACTGTAGATAATTTTAGGGCAGAACCTCATTTGTATCCCTCCTGTTAAATCTGCAAATACTGTGTTGGTCTGTACTGCAATCCAGTCTATAGCCAGTGTTGGGATTTGGTGTCAATCAGTTTTGCTTACCAGACCCTATTTTCTCTCCAAAGAACAGAGCAGCTCCTAAGGACTGCCTTCCTCCTTTTTTCCCCCTCCTTTTTCTTGTCCTACATGGGACACAAGAAATTAACATCCAGCTATATGGGAGGTGAAAGAGGTGGCATTCATAAGGATGGGCTGTGATTTGCTCCCCCACTCAGTCTGCAGCACATGAAATTCCTTAAATCTTTTTTAATCCAATCTGTGCAAGTTTAGAAACTAGAACCAGATTATCTCAGCTATGAAAATTTGCTGAATTAGAGGAAACTTCAGGGACAGAATGTTGTCCAAGTACTTAAACTCACAGTTGTGCATCACAAACACAAGGTTGCATTACCAATCTCAATGAATCTATGGCTGCTGTTATTAAAAAATAATCAGGTAAGCAAAGATTCATTTTTCTATTCTATGTGTTTTGCTGCTAACGTGAAGCACAGAGTTTGGCATTTACTCATGGATGCACATATGGTGATTCCAGTTGACTCAAAATAGCTCCATTCTATGAACCCAAAACTGAGATACTTTTTCGTGTGAATTGGAACTCCACAGCTTTTCCTCAGTTCTGTCTCCTAGACTGTAGGATACATAGCACCAAATCTGCAGGCTTTAAATCTATCTGCAGGGAAAAATCTGTTCAGAACAAGTTATAAACTAATTTGCACTTAGCTTATCGTAGGAAATGTAAGGACTCTTCTTGTGCATAAGTTTCCTGGATTGACCTAAGCAAGCAAGTAGGTTTGCAGAAGGAGTTTTGGTAACTGAGTATGCCAATAGTTGTTTTTTAAAATGGTGTTGCAGTGGGACAGGAGCTCTTGATGTATTTGATAGAATTAAAGAAAAACTTGGAGATGTTGATTACAATTACTGTGTTTGTGCCTTGTGTCAGAAGTAGCAATTGAATTACACTTACTTTGCAGTATTATATTTCCAAATGGACATAAATGTTTTGGGTTTTGTTTTTTGCTGTCTAAATTACTACATTTATCTAAATACTGTACAAATCACATGTCAGTGAACAAAGTGAAACAGCATTTCTATTCAAGTTTTGTTTACAGTAAAGGTTCTGAGCTTCTTAATAAATCTTATATCAGCATCAGGATTATCTGGAAAAACCACCTCAACAACCAAACAATGCTGGGTATCCTTTGCTGCATTTTTGCATCTTTTTATTTCCAATTTGTTCTTTCATCTGTAATCCTTTCCCCTCCGTTAGATTCAGTAAATAGGATCTCTTACAGGCCTGTATCACAGCCCATCTTTTATCTTTCTTTTCCATACTTTGCAGCAAATTTTAGTACTCCAGATGTCTGTAGTATCTCGTGTTTTCCCAAACTGTGTTTCTCCCGCTCTGGAGAAGTGGTGTAGGCAGGCTTTAGTCTGCCCTGCGAGGGAGCTGGAGGCCCCTGGCCGCGGGAGGAGCTGGGCACCGCCAGGTCCTCAGGGCTGCGCTGGCTTTGCCCTTAGAGCTCTGGCCTTCACTTCAAATGCTTCCTGTTCCTTATTTCTCAAATCTGAAAAAGAGGAAAGATGGAAAATCATCAGTTTGGCCAAAATGTGTAAATCCTCATTCCAGGGCAATTATTTTTTTTATTAAAGTAAAGCTGTCTTCTGTAATTCCAGTCGCCCAAAATGTGGTTTATGGATTGTGCTCGTAGATGATTAACTCCAACAAAGAGAAGAACGCTGTTCTGCTGACAGGGATTTGTGAGCCTTCGTGGCCTGTTACTCCTCCACACCTGCTGGGCTGCATATTTCAGACTCTTTAGGAAGATACCTGCTTGTTTATAGAAACAGTTTCACCAGGAATGCCAACAAAATGTTTATTATGACTACTTGTTAACTTTGTAATACAGCAATGTCTTGGAAGTCCAATGAAACTGTTACTGCTGGTTGATAATGAGAGCAGGATGGATAGGACAAATGCTGATTTCTTCTTCCTTTTTGGTTTTTTTTCTTAAAATGACTGTTTAGGCTTTTAGATGTCATCATGTTCCATCTCCCCTCCCACATCAAATAAAAGTATAATGCATTTCCTTTGTTGATTTTCAGGCATTCAAAAGGGATGTTCTTGCTGATTCAAGACAAAACAGTTCTGTCCAGGACTCTACACTGGGGATAAGGACATGGGACTCCTCCTGCCAGATTCCAGATGGTTCATCACAACTGACATCTTGGCTGACAACTGTGAAAAGGATCTTCGGATTATTCTATTTTATTTTTGTGGGAGACCACAATCCCCAAACTATAGGACATATCAGGTACTAAATCAAATACTAAGGTTTTCCATAACATTACTGGATTGTTATTTGTTTCTTATGAAGGACTTTAGGCATTCAGATCTTACTCTTTATTTCTTGTAGGAAATTAAAACCCCTTGGTTTTACATCTTGCACTGTAGCTGAGTAATGACAAGGAGTTGTGTTTCTTATTTCCTACGGAAAAATTGGGGTTTAATCATTAGTTATCTTTATATAGTATTTTAAATTATTATTATTATAAATGGTAATTGCTGGTCATGGTTATTCTCCTAATTACCAAATTGTTTCTTTGTTTCTTCTTTGTTGCTTTTGAGAGAATGCTTAATTTTATGAAGACTAGTTTTGCTACAGTTTGTAAGTAAGATAATTCTTGCATTCAGAACTTGGCCAGTTATAGCCTGTCAACAAAGAAACTTTAAAAGTTCATGAAATTTATGAGTGTTTGCACACTTGGGGCATTATGATTCACCTATTTACTTTCCACCCTTTAAAATAAATCTATATGTAATTTTCTTTTCCTTTGAGAAAATCTTCTCTTGTTTCTTGTTTGATTTGGAGTATCTGAAAGTGAAAATTTTTAATATGTGGAAGGGAAAACCTGTGAGTGTTATCCAACAGTGTAGTTCTTAATTCTTTGTGTAGATGTCTGCTGTTACAGGCCACCGATAAAAGTGGTTAAAAAGAAATCACCCCTTTAATACAAGGCAGGAAAAAGTGTCATAGCAGAGGGCGGAGTCTTTTTGTAGTGAAATTGTAGTGAAATAATTTTATTTTGGGTAGCTGTTTAGGTATGGGTGGGTTTTTAAACTAATTTTAAATTACTCAATAATCCACTTTTTCTTTGTCCTAAAGGTTCCATATTTCCTGTAGAATTTTAAAATAACCTTTTCTAATGAGGATGTCTGATATTCTTACTGTAAAAGATGAAACTGATGCAATGAAGGGTTCAGAAGCTGAATTTAAAGATACAGACCCAGTTGAAAACCTTAAAAAATCAGGAAGTCAGGAACAGATTCAAGTGGAAAAGGATGAAAATTGTCCTGATAACAAAAACAATATGCCGGTAAGAAGCTTTTCACTTTTGTTTTTCACTAGTATATCATGTTAAATAAGTCTGTGTCTCGTCGTTTTCCATTCTCTTGATCCTCGTATCTGTTTCTTTGGTACAGTCAGGAAAACTTGGCTCGTGTTAGGGAAGCAAGTATGATGATTATTGCTTCCTCTCTCCTCCTTTGCCCCACTTCTCTGTTTATACTCATGTAAATATGACTCAGTCATTTTTAATCCTTTGAAATAGATGAGTGGTTTTGCTGGGAACCAGACAATTTGCCCATGTTTGTGCTTCCCTGAGTGCATACATGAAGTCTTTGATTGTAGCAGAACAAGGAACAAACTGGGGCTGGCTTTTGCTGCTGCTGAATCCTGGCAGAGTTTGGAGCAGGGCTGCGTGTGCTGGGTGTCGCTGCTTTGAACAAGGTGCTGCAGCTCAGCCTGGCCTGTCTGCCCTGGGCACGGGTGGCCAGCCCAGGGCTCTTGAGCTGTAGCACTTTACGGGTGGCTCAGGTGTAGATTTTCCAGCAGAGCTGTTCAGCATAAGGCTGAAGTAATCAGCTGTAGGTAATGTAAATCCCCAGGAGGCAGAGGAGGAATCCAGAGCTCCTGAGGTCAGCAGGTGTGGGTGCTGCCCCAGCCACCTGCAGAAACCCCACAGGAGTGGCAGAATGAGCTGGGGAGCATCATCCTGACTTGGCGGGCAGCAGGTACTCCCTGCACCTTCCCTTCTCTGATCTTCACTGCTTGAAAGCTTTCCCACGTGACTTTTAGGTAGGAAAGCTGAGGCAGTTCCTCGTGCACACACTGAAAAGCTGAGGCATATAAATGGATGGCCTTTGCAGGTGGGAGAAGTACCTCTAAGGAAGTCGTGGCATCACATTTCAAGTGAGAAGGAGGCAAAGCAAATAGTGTGAGAGTACCTTGTGTCAGTGGAGAACACACTGATAAGGAGGGGTTAGGAATTTGTGGCAGCAGATTTAGTACCTCTGAGACTGAGGTGTGGGATAAGAGAGCTCCCTCCTGGCTCAGGCTGCCCACCTGGTCCCTGAGGACTGTAAGCAGCTCACATGGGGTGAGGAGTTCAGGAAAGCAACTGAAAATTTCTGACACAACCTACAAAACACGCCAGATCTGTAAAATGAAACACAGAAGTTTGTGTTTGGCAAAAGCTGTAGTTGTCTACAGGAATTTTGTGTCTCTAGGTTAATACTAAACAATTTTTTATAGAAATCCTGATTGGGATCTGAGGGATTCTCTTGTGGCTTGTAAAAACAGGACAGTAGCTTATTAGATTCTTGTTATTGAGATTTGAGTAGAAGATTATTTGGGGAGTAGTTTTGTTCAAGACTAACAATTCAGTATTCCACTGAGTGAAGTAAGCTTTATCTGCTATGTTAAATTGCTTCCAGATAAATCTTGTAGACCACTGCAATAACAATAGTTTTACACTTTAATATCTGCTGGCTTTATTAAGGCTGGCATCAGTGTAAATAGATAATTTTATGGAAAAAATAAATCCTTGAAATGAAAAACTTCTCCTGTAAAATGAGAAATAACTGCTACTGGAAAGCTGGGAGATATTATAGCTGAGCTGGTGTTTTCTTTAATTAATGGAATATTCTAGTAGCGAGCCTTAAAAATGAATCTAAGGTTTAGTTATTTTCATACAGTTCAGTAACTTGGAAAAATCTCATTCACATTTTCTCATTTAACGTATTTTAGTGTGGAAACTTCTATGAGACTCAAGTGGCAAATAAGAAATAAGCCTTCCTGCAATGACTGCTGCTGTCTCGTCAGAGTGCAGAGGAATGAACCTGCCAGTGCTCCCAGAGGCTGTGGGTTTGGCAGGGAGTTGATGGCTTAGTTGGGTGCTTGCACAGGAGCAAGAGCTGCTGCCTGAAAGAATTCTCTCACATCCACAAAATGAACTGGACACTGTGTGGTGAAGGCTGTTGGATGGAAACAGCTTTGCTGTCAGTGTATTTAGTGTGGTGTCCAGGAGTCTCCATCAAAATCAGAACATTGCTGTTACATGAGCAGTTTAATTAAAAACTGAGGCCAAGGATGCAGATTTCCAGAGTGGCAGGAACACAGACAGTTACCAAGTGGAACCTGGCTAATGTGAGCAAGCCCCTTGCAACCACTGAAATCAGCAGAAGTTAATGGCACTTGTACTGTGGAGGCTGCCAGTGCAAATATATATGTCTTATATTTGAGAATTTCTCATTTAAAGCATGTTTTATGCTAAAATACAAAACAAAACTTGGGGTTGTCCATAGTAGAAAACCCTTGTGGAACAGTAGCAGTCAGCAAGTTTTTAACTAAAGGATGGTTAAACAGTTTGATGACATTTCAGTGGACATAGTACTTGTCATTAAGTGCAGATTAAATGTTACTGTGGTAGAGGGAAAAAGAGGAAAGAAATTGCTGAGAAATGTTAGAAAAGATTATGAGAAACTTACTGGAATTTGCCGTGTACTTTTGTTTACTACTTGAGTGCATCAGAGGATGGGTTGGGCGTGGGGGTTGCATGGGAGTTGTGTTTGCCTCTCCTCCCTACGAGCAGAGTAGGCTTGGTACCTGCTGCCAAACTGCACTCATGTTCCTGAGGAGAGTTACCACTTCATTTTTGACTTCTTTACAGCCAAGGAAGAAACAGGCTATGATTGTTCCTCTGTCTAAATATGATATGGGTTGAATTCAGGTGTGTTTCTGGAACTGCACAGTTCAGAAACTGATGATTGTATTTTGTAACGTAACTGTGGTTGTAAACTGCAGATTATTTGGAGAGGTTGTGCATTAGTAACTGATTTGCTGCTGTGTCTGCTGTTGGAGGTACAATGCGAACAAGGAAAATACAAAATTAGAGTACGTGGCCAGCACTCCCAATTTCTTTAAGCAGTGCAAAAGTAGTATAATTGATACAGAGATCATTCCTAAATTGGCAGTGAGGTTTCCTATATTTGCAATGAGGTTCAAGTGTCATTTAAATGGCACTGGAGACAAGAGGCACTGTTATGAAAAGTACTTTCACAGAAGCACTGTGGAGGGTTATGTGATCAAAAAGGTTTTGGCTCACCAGTCACTGTTGTCTCCCACCTGTTCATCTTATCCAGGCCACGTGACAACAAATGAATTCAGAATTAGCTGGAATACAGGGTCTGTGTTGCCTCTGTCTCTGTGGTGAGACAGGCAGTGTCATCCACTCTAAGGACAAAGCAGCAGGAAATATTGACAACAAATTAAAGATCCTGGATTTATCCTGCAAGGTAGTCCCTTATGCTTATTATTAGGAAGATTTCTCTTTTAAAACCCAAAAAAGCCTCATGACATGAGTGCAGAATTGAGTGCATCTACTATATGGTAAGGGCAAGGCACATGTTGTGTTAAGTGAGTATAATTCTGGTTTTGTTTTATGCTATTTAAACAGATATCCTTGTCCTTTGAGGGAATTAGATAATTTTTTTTACTTAGCAACTTGACATCTCTCTTCCTACAAGTACCTTCCTTCCATACTAGCACACACCTCGGACCTCTCTCTCTTGTTTCACAGCTGAAGTTCTCTGAAGCCTTTCTTTGCCTCCTCCCCAGCTGTTTTGGTCTTGTCAGGATTTACCTGTCTTTGTCTCCAAAATATGTGATGTAATACTTTTGAACTGATAAATGATTGGGCAGATTCTCTTACTGTTGAGCTGCCTCCATGTACAAGGGTGAAACTATTTTTCCATCAGTCATCTTCTACTGTGTCATGGAAAATTGCTGTCACTGCTCACTAATGCGGGACAGCAGTAACCATGGAGCACAGTTCTTCCCCTCAGCATTACAAAGCTAGCCATGGTTCTTGGAACCGTAGCACTTGAGTGGATTTAAAACTGAGACCTAATTTTGCAGAAAGGTAAAAAACTGAATGTCCTTAGAACACTCTTTGTTCAGGTTTGTCATGTTGTGCCTATCCTCAAAAATGGCCAAATGGTACTTCAGAAATAGAGGCCCTTCTCACAAAACCTTTCACACGTCTGAGTTTGCCATCTTGTGCCTGACCTGTTTTTATCCAGCTTGTTTAGACAGCACAGTGATGACAGAGGAAGGCATGTAACAGCTCCAGATCTTTACTTTGCATTTAGTATACATGATCTGGTGGGGTACTTAGGAAAAAACTCAGTAGGCAAATACTCCTACTGAAAACCTGGATATTTATACGTTTTTGATAAATGCTAGCTTACTTCCCTTTTTATTTTGCAGTTGGAAATGTAGCAGAGTAGTTGGTCTTAAAAAGTTGGGTTTGTGGGGTTTTATTGAAGGGAAGAACCTAATCATTATTTTCAATATGCAATTATTTGGAATACTTGCTTTTAAACACTGTCTTGAAATCATGCCCATAGTGACTATAAATAGGGCTTTCATTAACACAGTGTTTTCTCAAGGCAGTAAAAGTCTTTGAGAGCTGCAAATATAAAGAAATCGCCTAATTTGCACTCACCAAGGTTTGCATATTCTAAATTAGCTAGAAATTCTTTTTCTCAAATGGGGAACATAAAGATGCTCTGTTGAAACAGAACTTAGTACATGCAGAGAAATTAGGACAGAGATAAGATTCATGGGTCTGAAAAGAGAGAAAATGTGCATGAACAGCTACAGCGTGCATTGGCTACCTACTTCCTGGAATTCCAGTGGAAGCGGTGTCATCCTCTGTCAGGGTGGTTGTGGCCAAGAAAGGAATCATTGCACTGTACCCAGCCATCTTCAAGCTCTGCAGTGCAGTTGCTGGCAGTATCAGAGGACGCTGGGGTTTGGACTTCCAGGCCAGACCTTTACCATCAGGCTGTCCTCGCCTGAGCTGTGCCTGCAGTCCGGCCGTGCCGGCTTCATCCCAGAGCTTCTCACCCGACCTGGTGCTTACTGCTCACAGTTACAGCTGGGGCTTGGGGGCTGGGATTTCGAGTTTTGACATCTTTAAAGTCCCACAGGAAAGCCAGGAATCCACACCTATCCAAGGAGTGTTGTACAGGGCAGCTGTTTCTAGATGAAAAGCTTGAATATGAGGGGTGGGGTGATACTTGTAAGTATCTGTAAGGGAAAACCTCCCTTCTACAGTGGCCCCCCCAGCTCTCCCCAATATTTTTGGTGTTGGTTTCATCTCAGCAACAATTTCTTCTTTATTTTTCCAAATCACTCTTAAAAATAACTGAAATGTGTGACGTAACTAATTAGAGAGCAGTAGCTCGATATCCTGTATAACTGGGCTGAATTCCCCCTTGTGCCCTATGAAATGCTGGATCTGGGGTGTTGGCTTCCATATATTCTTTTGGCTTATATACTGGCTTCAAAGCTTCCAAAATTTTGCAAAAGATAGGCAATTGCCCAAGTTTAGATTCTTTGCCTCTTGACAGTGAACTGAGGATTCCACTGACAGTCCTGATTTGACTTGAAATTTGCACTTCTTGTATTGAACGCACCTCAGCTAATTGAGGCTGCAGTAATTGGTAGGAGCTTGGGAAATCATCCAGTTTTTGATATCTAGTGGCTTGGTAACAGAAGCTTTTGTCAGGCATATGCAGTGCCAGCTTTCAGCATGCAAGAAATGCTTTCAGAGGAGATGATGGAAAGGAAAAAATACCTTGCAGGTAACAGAAAAACTCAAAGTCTCTTTGTGGTTCCAGGTGTGGAAACAGCAAAACTCAGAGTCTGAATGTTCCAGATATGGAAGCATTTGAACTGTCTTTGCTGCTCAAAATCTCAGCAAGCTTCCTTTAAAAAGATGATGATGAGTTCAGTTAGTTTTCAGTGCAGCTATTTTAAATGCTGTTACATAGTGAAATGAGCTTAAATGAGCTCCCCTTCTGCTGCTCCTCAGCTAAGCTGTTTCAGCATCCAAAATAGGCATGTGGGACTTGAGGAAAATGAGAGAAAAAGCAGTTCTGCCTTTCCATGGTAGAGCTCTTAGGTGAGGTGTTCCTTTTAGCAATGTTGTATATCCTGCCAAGAAGTTCAGGCACTCGATAGACATCTCCTGTGAGCTAAGGCAAGCAGAGCTGCATTCCTGGAGTTTTCCAGTGGAGTTTCTATTTAGTTTCCTTTTGAAAGGAAGAAATACTGTCCATTAAACAACATTTGAAATTACATTAATGATGTTAATTTCTCCTTACAAATATTGGGCCTGTGCTCACTAAAACCAGTTCTGTTAGAAGCTTGTCTATTCATCAGTTTTAGTTCATCAGGGAAGCCAGTACTTAAATTGTGATGCCACTCTAAATGTTTCTTCTATTCTTGTGCTACTGGCACTGGGGGTTGAGTTAGTTTTAGCTATGCAGTTAACAAATCATTAAATGCTTTTGTTGATTCAAATGTAGCTTTCAGCTATACATACTGTAGTAAAAGCCTGGTAATTTTTATTTTTTAAAGGAACAATAGTAACAGAAGAAGGGCTTTGGGAAGAAAAAGGAAATTATTGCATAATAAGTTACTAAAATGGCTCTGGGAAGTGAAAAAGCATATTAATGCATAGTAAGTTTCTAAATGAAAGGAAAAAAAAGATCAGTAGGCCATTTTGAAATATACTTGTATAGGTCCCAAGGTGAAAGAAAAAAACCCCATGTGTTTTAAGCTGCTTATGATAGGTTATCATAAGCTGTTATCTGTTCCCTTGGTAGAGGCAATGCTTTTCTTTCTTTAATATCATTTTTCCAGGTAGGTTTCAGGAATAGGAAGAAAATTTATAAAAACCATGTCATGTTGCCAAGGAAATTGGGAGACAAGAATTGAAAGTGTAGGAGCCGGCTGTGAGAGTAAACTGCTTGGATCCCACTGAACAAGGATAATATTTGGTTCCTGTTAAAGTGCTCTAATATCTATTGTTGCTAAATGAAGAAGGGAAATCAAGGACAAGCCTGACAAAAGTGGGAGAGCGCTTAATCCGTCAGCCAAAAGCACCTGCTGTTCCTTTCACAGATCTGCCCGTGTCAGTGCTAACTGTCAAAGCTTTCTCTTGTACAGACTTTTGCATTAACAAACTTGTGCCACTGAGTTTAATGTCCCCTTCTCTGTTGTGCCTGTCGCCAGCGGCCAGCGCAGTCCTTTGGACAGACGGCCAAAAGGTCCAAGGTACGGTAGCCCGGTGTGCTGGCATGCGAAGGGAGCCCTTCATGCTTGGTGCAGCTTCGTTACTTTGTGGAAAGTGCCTTTAGTTTTATTTTTTGGCATTGTAGCTTTGTTTTATTCTGTTGGGTTTTTGTCTTGCCTAGTTGTCTGCTTTTGTGATTTGCCTTTATATTTTTGGTGGCTTTTTACTGTTATGGAGAGAAACAATTTCCCAACATTTTATTTACTTTTTATTAGATGTGCTCTATTGTGCTGGCAGTGCCTTCAAAAGCTGCAATTGCTTGGGTATTTTCATCCTAAAGAGAATTATTTATTCTATTGAAAACATTAAAAATGCTGTTTTCAGCCATTTTGCTTTTCATATAATGAATGAAATAAAGGCTTGTGGTATATTTATATAATCTTTTATAAGCCATAGTTTTTAATTTTACATACTTTCCTTTAGTCAAACACAAAGTTAAAGTTAGTTCGGAGCCTTGCTGTATGTGAAGAATATCCACCACCTCCCACAGCTGAAATATCACAGGACCTCCAGGTAAAAATCACCTTACTTGAAGTTTCTGGAACAATTTCAAGTAACTTCTTTTTTCAAAAGAAAATCTATTGGGTATTCTTTAAATATGTGGACACCATGTGGTTTTAATTTTTTTTTTTTAAATACAGATCTAATAGTGGTGATTATATCAGGTGCGGAATTTGCTGCTTTGTTTTTCTGAACTCTACTAGTTGATATCTGTGGACAGAAAGAGGGGGTTTGTCATTTTTTTTAAACTCTTTAGTCCTACAGTGCACTTGAGGGACTCTTAAACTGCTTAAGTGCTGTCTGCAATCAATAAGACAGAAACATTATGATTAGTATGGAGCATAATTTATTGGCTTCTTATATTTTGAAAATGGAAACAGTTCTGATTTCTGGTGTTGTAACTGAATTCCTGCGTATTAGTCCAAATTGCTGGTAGCTCTGTAATATCTGCCTGAGGTGTGTCTGAATTAATCTATTAAAATGATACAATACAATTAAAGAAGTTCCTACATGCTGACCAAAACATGTAAAATTACTTTAGAGAATTTAAACGAAATCCAAGTTTCCTGACTTTACCTCCGTACCTCTGTATTTTCAGAGCACAACCCTACTGCTGGCTTTAGTTCTTTGTACGAGTGAGGGCCATCAAAATGCTGGTTTTTTTCATGCCTATCAAAACAGAAATGGGCCTTTGCTGTTATTGCAAAGCTTCTAAACTGTGCTTTCATGAAAAGTCTCACTTTGGTTAAGAAGGAAGCAGTGGAAAGCAGGCTGTGAGGGGGTTTTGCTGGAGGGGTGGTAATTCACTTCTGGAGAAGGATGGACATTGAGAGCTCATGTAGGTTTTTGTCAAGCTAATTAAAATTTTTTGAGATTGGAACACAGAGTACCTAGGTTGGGGATTTTTTTTTTTGTTCCTTTGGAAAAGTAAGAAAATAGTATTTTTGTAGGCTTTCACTAATATACCAGAATTTGAAGTGTTTACTAGAGGAATTCAGACACTGGGCCTGCTACTTTGATGAAATTCTAAGTCATATTTTGGAATAGGTTGCAGAGTAAAAGATTAAAAGCCAACAGAAGAGCTATTGATGTTTACAGTGATTTACAGTCCTTTTGCAATGTTTCCCATAAGATAACAAAATAGACTGAGAGATCTGGTCAGGCTGAGTTGTGCAGTCTGAAGCAGTGGGGTTTAATTTTCTCAGTCACTGTAGTGAATTATAAGAAGACAGAAGCCTGATCTGGTGGACTCTTCATCCGTGGTGTATTGCCAACATAAGAGGCATTAGGATTTTCCAACCTCCAGCACTGCACAAGACCATGTGTTGAATGGTTTAAAGTCAGACATTTATAAGAAGTGTTCTCCTCAGGTGGCATTTTTGGCCAAGTCCTCTGGGAATCTGTCCTTAGCTGTGTGCTGCAGGTGGCTCTTGAAAGGAATCCTTGCAGCAGTAGAAGGGATGTCAAGGCTGGTTCGGCAGAATGAATTGAATTGTGTGATAATATAAGTTTGTGTGGTGGTTTCAGCCAAATTTAGGGAAATGTCCGAAAGGAACGTCTCCTCAAAGGAAGGCAGGTTATAACTGCCCCTCCCCCACAGGTTTGGGAAAGAAACACTCCTCGGAGGAATGTGAAAGAGAAAATGAAAACTATTTATTTAACAAACACACAGGAAAAGAATAATAAAGCTAAATAATAAAACCTCTCACCGTGTGGAGAAACCTATGAAGATTTAAAGTCCTTCTGTGGGTGTGGTCTCGCTCCTCCTCCTCAGAGCTGGGTCAGCCTGGGCCCCCTCTGGGCCTAAGGTGGAAATTTTCCCAGTGAGTTCTGGTGTTCTGGTGTTGAAACAGTCCAGAAGAGAAGCAGGGAAAAGCTGAAGTCCCAGAAAGAATCTTGACTCTCAGTCTCTCTCCAGAGAAACAGAGCCGAAAAGCCGAGAGAAGCAGAGAAGGGTGCTTCCTCGCTCCCCAGCAGCAGCAGCAGCTAATCTCTGTGTCCTTGAAGCACAGACTGCTTTGAAAAGTGCATCTGACCTTTTTTTCTTTCTCTCCCCTCTCTTGGGCTCAGTTTAAAGGCACAGAAAGGCACAGGAATCATGCCTGGGCATAGAGCAGTGATAGGGGATACAGCAGGGTAAAGTCACCCTGAGACAGTTTGTACAAAAGGAATACCATAAAGTGGATTGCCTTGAGAACAAAATTAGAGCTAGCTGTGAGTTTTCTTTGGAAGCAGTAATGTAGAAGAAATGGCTTATGAATCCCAATAGCTGTGCAGAGAAATGATTGCGAGAACAAATTTAGTTCTTCCCTGGAGGGTGGAGAAGTGTGTTGGAGAGTTAGAAGTGGGAATCTGTTACAAGCTGTGGTGCTGGAGTGCACATCCTGTGGGGCACAGGTCCCCCATGACCCTCTGTAACAACTCACACAGGCAATTTCTTCACACATTTGGCCTCCTTCCCCAAACAATCTTAGGGAAAGCATGGAAGAACTCTTCATAAGTGCCAGTCAGCTGCTGGCTGCCTCCAGCCCCCCACTCTGAAGCATTAATTGTGGTGGGGATGTGTGGGAGTTCCAGTGGCTCGGAGAAGGAAGAGCCTGCCTTGCACAGGTGTCTCTGGCAGCAGGAGAGTCACCTCTGATGCCTCCCCTCCCTGGAGGAGTCACTGCTCTTTTATATCCGTGATTGCAACTAAAAAGTGGCTTCCAGGTTTGTTTTAATACTTCATATGGATTTTAAGACACAGGAAGAATTAAATTCAGGATAATGTTGCTGCTGGTATTTGAAGAACCCCAATTTTTGATTATTAGGAAGAGTTAGCCTTGATAGGATGAAAAATATATGTACTCAGCGAGGGAGTGGTGTGAGTTTGGGGATAACTCCGTGGTCTTGTCTGGGACTGTTCATCAGTCACCCCTTCACACCAGCAGCTCCAGCAGGGTGAAATTCCTGACACAGGTTGGTGTAGGAGGCGCTTAGCAAGGCACTGCTGGCACCGCTGGCTGTTTCTCCTCAGAAGGCTGTGATGGAAGAGGGTGACAGACCAAAGAAATTGTCTCAAGCAGATCAATTTATATTCTGCTCTGTTTCTATTTTCAATTGCAACATGAAACAGGATCCTGGTTCTTCCTGAGAAACCTAGATAAGAGCCTCGCATATTTTTAATCCTTGTTGAAAAACGCTGGCAGCCCTTTACTAAGAGGTGCTGTGATACACAAGCTTACAAATTTATTGTGAGAGGAAGAACATAACTGTGGTATGTTTGCTCTTTTGTCTTTGTAACACTAACTCTATATTCTCTGGCCATCAGTTGTGTAAAGATCAGGTTGTTCTGACTCTATCTATGCTCCAATACAAAGTACAAGCACTAGCAAAGGGTGATCCAGTTCAGCCCTTTTTAAGGAAGAGCTGTTTTCATATGAATGACAGTTGTTATTATGGGTAACATGTAAATAAACCTTCAAAAGGTTGAACTTTCTAAGCAAAGTAAAATAACCCAATGGAGAGGGAGTAGGGGGAGAAGGCAAGGGGCTGTAATGTTAGTTTCTATTGACTTATGTTGGTTTTCCTGGTAAAAAGCCCAGTCTCAGGCTGTAGGGCTTTGAGAAATATTCTTACCTTTTTCCCAAATGTGCTAAGCTGGTGGGATTTACCAGGTTTTGATGGTTTGGGGTATTTTCCTGTTTGTTTGGCTTTTTCTTGTTTAATCAAAATTTGATGACAATTTCCTCTTCTACAATGAGGACTTGGGATGGGTGATCCGAGTTAGGGCAAGGAGTCTGTTCAGTCCAAATGCCAGCAGAGAGTTGCTGCAAACAGGGTGGGATTAAAAGAGTTTTATAGGGGAAGAGAAGTTAAAAGATTTTTCGGCAGCTTTCCAGTCAAGTAGGTCATATTTAATTAGATGCTACAGTTTTTATAGCATGAAATCACAAGAAAGTGCCCTTTGGTACCCAGTTCTGGTGCATCACACTTTGAAGTAGAGCTGGTGGTAGTAGCAGAACTGGCTGTTCAGATGGTGATTCCTTTTTTTAGCTCTCGTTGGGGAAGGAAGTATGAAAATGATTACTTGCTGAGATGCTTTGACTAAACTATTGCTGTATGCATTACTTGGAATGAGTTTAGAAGTTGCAGTCACTTTTCTAGTGAAGAAACATCAGACCATGAAAATTTCCTTAATTTACTGATAGTTTTGTACAGTGGTATTGTAACATGGAGGATAACACATTGGTGAATCCAAGTCAGGCATAATTTCTTAATAAGACAAAAACATTTCTTTCTCGAATAAAGGTTATGCAGTTACTTGGTGAATGGTAAGTGTAGGGCATTTTGTAGTGACAAATAAATTGCTCATTTGAATTATACTCAGGTTTATGAGGTAAGGAATGCAAAGACTGGTTCTGGACTCCCTAAGGTTTGTAGCCAAGTGAATTCTCAAGACTAGGAAAGAATCAGGTGAGAGAGTTCCTTGCTGGTGGCTGGGGATGGTATTTATCAGATGTGGTTATAGCCAAAGCTGAGAAGTCTTCATTCACACTGAGATGCTGTTCAGTGGGTGCTCATGAATTAGGATGTTTATTGGAACATTTAGTGTGGGGAGAAGTCATAATGCAAGGGACAGCTGGTAAAACTCTGGTTTTCCCTCGTTTGGAAAAGCTGTTGCCCCGAAGGTGCAGAGGGAACCACTGCTGGAGCATAGCCCGGCTGCTGCGGGGCTCCCGTTGTGCCGGCACAGGCAGGAGTGGCTGCGGGCTGGGCACGGGAACAGGCCCCAGCCTGGTGGATCCTGGCTGAATTTAACTCTGGCTGCATTCCACGGGTGAGATCAAGGCTGTGCAATGACACAAGAGCAGGGCTTAGAGCAAGGGCCTGGATGTGGGTGAGAATGGGTTTGAGGAAAGAGTGAGAACTTGTGCGGGAAAGTATTAAGGTGCAGGGCAGAAGAGGGATAGGCAAGAGTCATGGGGGGCATTTCTCTGGGTTGGGAAGGATTAGATGTTCTCAGGAATGTGGAGGTGACAGCATCAGCTGGCATCTGGGCAGAACTGACATTGGAGGGAGTTAAAAGGTGGCAGGGGAGTCTGCCTCTGACGGAGCTTGGCCACTGCTCCTGTGGAAGTCCCTCAGGCACGGTGACTATTGCTCCCAAACCCCTCAGGTGTGGCTGTCTGAAACGGGTTGGTCCTTCGCTGACAGCCTCCTGAAAGAGTGAAGAGGCATGAAAAACAAACTGCAGTCTTGCACTGTTCGGGATTTTTAGGGGACCATTATGTCACTAATTTCAGAGGGAAACTTTTTGCTGTATTTGAGAAACAGGTTTTATAATAGTTCACCTACTGGTATAAAACCATGGATTTTGAGATGATTGCACACAAAGCTACTCTATCAAAATGCACAGGAAGTTATGAAACTAAGACTTGATGACAGGTTTGCAAACTTTGCCTTCATATATTGTACTGTAAATATTTCCCTCTTTTTGTGGATCTGGACATGCTGGTCTGTCTTAGATTCGAATTTTTTGTTTATTTTGTTTTTTCTTGGTACGAGCCAAATCAAAACTTGAAACAAGCTTTCATAGTGAAGAATGGGGAGGGGAAAAGCATTGTGGATGAGACATGACTTAAAAATATAGAGGCAGTATAAAATTTATACATCTGAAAAACTGGAATGTTTTCTTATATGTATGGAGTAAGATACTTTGAATTCATTTCGCAATAGCATTCAGAGCCTGGAATTGTGTGTGAATTCTAAAATGTGTGTGGTCCTTTCTATGCCTTCTCTGTACTTTCTGATTTACTGATAAATGATTTCGTTGTGTGGTCACATAGAGCACATATGGAATCAGAATATGTAGACAATTTTTTTTTACTTCATTATTTTGCAGGCAATATAGTACAGAACAGTTCTCCTGCAGGTATTGTTTGAAATAATGTGTGTGGTGACTGATTTTTACTTTTTGACAGGAGAAAATTCAGATCCAGTTGTCACAGTCTTTTGAAAAAGAAGAAAAACCTGCAAAAGATGAATCAGAAAAGGAAAAATCCAGTGATAAACTGTCCAGAAAAATGTTATCAAGAGGTTTGCTATCTCTCCTTGTGCTTTTCAATACACTGTACAGATAAAGAACATAAAAAAATACAGTTCTGCTTCCAGGTCTTTGTTGCAGAAACATTGCTTTATTTTTTAATTTCTTTATGCAAATGAAGCAAATAGATCAGACACCTTTGAGCTGGAGAAGGAGTAGGTCCCAGAGGAAAGACAGCTTTTGAGACTGCATCAAACACTCCAGCAAATGCTTTTCCTTTCTCTCCTGTCTGGCTGTGCAGGGCAGCATAAAACCAGCTGTGTTGTCTCAGTGGTGTCCAAGGGTTCTCTAAGCTGACTTCACAAGTCAGTGGAAGCTCCGATCTTATTCCTAGGCTTTGTTCTTACAGGACTTGTGAAACTGAAGTGAGAGTGGCACAGCTCCCTTTGCACTTTTTCTGATCCTCATTCAACAGGAGTCAGCGTTCTCCTTTGTTTATTTTACTTTTGATAGTATCTAGAATTTTTTCTATGAAGTTTTGGAGTTAGGGTAGAACTGCATGAATAAAAAGGACAAGTATTACGTTTTCACTTAAAAATGCACTTCCTTCATTCTGGATTGAAGTTACAGTCTATGTGCTGAAAATCTTAAATTTTAATCTGAAAGAGAGCTGTGAAATCAATGACATAAAACCAGTTCTTGTCCATGCTGCCTAACGGCTCCTACAGGTAGAAGACTTTATGCATTTAAGTTGGCAAATCATTTTACAGCTCTTGCTTTAAATATCCAGAATGTTTACCTAAATATCTTAGATCAGACAGAGTATAGGAAATACCTTTAGAGTTGGAATTCTTTTTGAGACAAGTGGCACTTGTCCATCTCATGTCCTGCAATTCCGCAAGGCATTCCTCACGTGGAATTTCAGTGCAGCTTGTCCCAGCTGGCAGCCAGGTATTTGTGAAATAAAAAGCACTGAGATGGAGAACTTTACCTGCGTTTATAAATCTCAGTCTTTGAAATGATGCCTTAAACACCGCCCCCACCACCCCCAAATACCCAACAGGTAATGACAGGGAGTTGAGAGCAAAGTGACAGAATGGCTGTGGTAGAGGTGGCTGTTCTGAGTGAAACCACTCTCTCCTCTGAAGGTTAATTACTTCCCAATATAGGATGTGCCAAAATAGAAAATCACAGAATTTTAGCGTCAGTTCTAGTAATTATAACTAAATCATTGCTCACTTGCAAATTAGAAAAATTGAAGTAAATAATTATTGAATCTTGACCTTTTTACCAGGCATAGCCTTTTTTTGGCCTTCTCCTCTTCAGAATCAAAAGTAATTCCAAACCAAAAATGCTCAGACTTGCTTGGTTTTACTTAATCTCTCTGGGCAGCTGGAAGAGCTGGGCATAAGTTTGAGTTGAGACTAACTAAGCTGAGACTAGGTTAACACACAGGTAGTTCTTGGAAGAAATGTAGTTCCAACAATACTGTTGAACGCCTGTTGGTTTGAATCCTAGTGCCTGGAACTCAAAGGTGTTCATGTAAGGGAAGATTTGGGGTTAAATCATTTCTTTCAGGGCCAGATTTTAGAGGATAGTATGTAACTGAATACTTTCTTTCACTGAAACGGGAAAGGAGGGGGAAGGTTGGGACATCTTTTTGAAAACATCTAAACATGATGTTGTGAAAACAAAGCCCAACAGAACAAGGACTTTTAGTAATACAAAGCACCACCTTGTCAAGGTTAAACTGTTACATTCTGAATTACAAAATTTCTTTGGGCAACATCCAGTGGTTCAGTGGATGGGAGCAGCTGCTGCTGCTCCACAGATGTGTGCACAACACTGCAGTGTAGAATAGTGAGAAAAAGTGGCAGGTGATGGAAATCAGGTCTCTCAAGGTAATAAACTGCTTCACAACATATAGCCAGTTGTTAATAGATTGGTGGTGTTACTGAAACTTCTGCTTCTGTATTACTCTTGAATTAGGGGATAGTGGGTGGTGGTGGGTTTTCTGTTTTGTTTGACTTGTGGGCCTTTTGCCTGGAAACTGGAAGCATTCAATTTCGGCAATAATATACTTAATGGTTATATAGTATTGATCTATATAGAGTATCTTCAGCAATAATTGGAAAAAAGCTTCCTCAGAGTGTAATTTTGCTCTCTTCTACCTCACCCTTAGATTCCAGCCAGGAGTATACAGATTCCACTGGTATAGATCTTCATGAATTTTTAGTAAATACATTAAAAAACAATCCCAGGTAAGAATCAATAATGTTAACTTTCTGTATGTTTTTCTTTTTTCTTGTTGCCTGAGGTGTCACACTACCTGTTTTTTTGTTTGTGGCTTTATTTTTTCCCCCCTCTTAAATGTCTAACCCTCCATGTCAGTTATTCAGGGTGAGATTCTGTTGCACAGACTGTCTAAAACACCGCTGTAATTGGTTTGCTTTTTGAGCAGAGGTTCAGGACATTGAAATCGTTTAAATGCTTTCAATGTTTAATATGCAAATAATGTGTTCAGTCTATGTGCAGTCTCTCCCTGAAGGGACTTCAATACATTGTCTCTAAACCTTGTACTGTCTTAGCACCTGCTTGTTAGACACCAAACTGCCTTCTCTGACTCTAGTCTGTCTTTTATAGATAAAGGCATTTTTTTAAGCTGTACCATATAACTGTAGTTAGAGATTTTCATTCTGCACATCAGAAACCAAATCTGACCTAATCCAAGTCCATCACTGGTTAGCAACAGAACTGACCTGCCTCTGTTCCTCTGAGGTTTGCAGTGTGTCCCTGTCTGCCTTGTTTGTTCTTTCCCTCATGGGTTCTGTGCTGGGTTTGTGGCTGTAGTACAAGGCAAGAAATTAACTTGGTGCTGTTGTGCTCTGCCACAAAAGCTGTTTCACTGCTATTTGTTATTCATTCATATTATAGTTAGGACTTCCAATGTGATAACTGATTTGGATTCCATTTTCCTGAGAAACAACGTGAAATGAGCCATACTACAGCCAAAGCCATAGTTCTGTTGAGTAAAATTAGAAAGCACGGACTTAGTGAGACTCTTAGGTGGTTCCTGTTTGAAGTCATGAAGCATCCCAGTGGAAATAAGGAATTGTAGGTGAAGATCTCCATGGGTTTCCATGCACAGTGACTGGGAAGTTTAGTTACTCAATGTGCAGATCATGAACTGTGCATCAGTGAATTTCATTGTAACTTAACAGTTTATTAGAACCAGTGCAAGCAGTTTCAAGAACAGTGTTCCTTTCTACCACCTTGAGTTTTAGCTTTTTGTATTTCTAATATGTCAGCACGTTGCAACACGTGCCAGCTTTAAGTCCTTGGTTGTTGGTGATGTGCCCCATCACTTTCTCAGTGATCCCCTGATGTGCTTCATAATCCAAGGGCCGGCTGAGGCCTCTGCACATCCCCCTGCCCACACCAACCAACCAGGAACAACCTCAGCACTGCTTTTCCTCCTGAAGCCTGTCTTCTCCATGACTGCACTTCCTGCTGAGCCTCCTAGGCAGAGACTTCTTGGAGGATCTGTGTACTCTGATATGTGAGAGCAGAACAGCACATTTCCCTAGGCACATTCAATATAATAGAGCAAAAAAGGAATACTGTGTCCTAAAAATACTGCATTTGATACCTGGTGGTCCTATTTCCAGTCTGCCATCATCCCTTGATCACAGCTCTGATCTGTGTATTCTTAAGATGAATACAACCGCAGTTATTGGAGTGTCTCATATGTGAGTTGCTGTGTTTTTATTTTCAGGGACAGAATGATGCTGCTGAAATTAGAACAGGAAATTTTAGATTTCATTGGTAATAATGAGTAAGTACTGTACTCTCATAGGAAAAAAGAATTCAAGAGTGTTCCTGTTTATTTAATAAAGCTACTATTCCTTTCTTCCAGAGTACCAAGAAAAAAGTTTCCCCCAATGACATCTTACCATAGAATGCTGTTGCACAGGGTAGCTGCTTACTTTGGATTAGAACACAACGTGGACCAGAGTGGGAAATCAGTCATAGTAAATAAAACTAGCAATACAAGAATGTAAGTGTCAAAGCCTTGAAAAGCCCTTTTGATGCATAGCTCTAATGCCTGGGATGTGTGAGGCAGTGATGCTGTAGCAGGTGAGGTCTGTTTCCTCACTGGGAACGGGCATCAGGTAGTTGAGAGCTCTTTACTATTCATGTTTTGGTGTGTAATAATGTGATCTGTTTCATGTTTGAATTCTTTTGGGGAAAAAAGGATGTTATCTCTAAGTTAAGAATTTTTGTTGCTTTTCTGGCAGAGATGCATTGCTAACTTTGTTTCTGTGAAATACAAATTTATAGCAACTGTTTATTTGTTTAAAGATTTACACCAGTAAACTGTACAAAGTACATTTTGTTTCTTTTGGACAGCAGAGCCAGCCCTAATCTTTGAATGGGGTCATTTCTGATTTGGTGAAGGGAGGGGACTTGGACAACTTTGGCTTTTGTATTGTAAAATTCTGCTGGAAAAATTCAGCTGTTGAAGTTCTTCTGTTGGAATAATGTTGCTTACAGATCTCTCATGGCTTTACAAGTAAAGGTAGCAGGGAAGACAGACATCAGTGGAAATGTCAACCAGCTTAACAAGCCATGGCGTGCTGCTTTACTGTGAGGGCTGGGGAGTTCTTGGAGAAACCCCCGAGAAAATCCATATTGCAGAGAAGGTAGCACTGGGGCCACAGCAACTCTGAAACCTGTGCAGAATTGAGGTTTTCATTCAAGGGACCCAGCTGTTCTCTCCATCCTCTGCACTTGCTCTGTCTCTTCATTCTCTCTCAAAAAGACAAAGATCGAATGTGTTGACATATTTATGCCACCTAGTTTCTAGTTTTAACTTAACACATTTGCCTGACACCGTTTTTTGTTGGTTTTGAACATGAAAACAGGAGTTTACAGTGCCTGCATCCTAATCGCGGTCTCTCGGTACAGCCTTTAGAGCTTTGTGAGGAAAAAATCTAATTATCCACCCTATTTTAGAGTCAGTAGAACTAAAATGATGTGCCACACTGAAATTCCACTTAAGTAAACCGTTTCTCCTCAAAAGGTTTTAGGAAAATATGTAGATCCTAAATATATGTTGGATACTTATATTATTTATGTATGTGTTTTCACTTTGGCTGTACAATCTATATCTAAATTGACCTAGAAAGCCAAACATTTCAAATCTGTTGCCTTTGCACCCACTCACATCTCTAGGCTAAAGCTTCAGTCTAGCACTTAAACTGTGAAGTAATAAAAGATTATTTCATTTTCATGCTTTAAAAAAATTTTTAGACCATATTTAAATAGCTTGTGGCCTCTGGAAGCCCCTATAGGTGTAGTTACTAATTAGCAGGCATTTCATCTAACCTGCAGACAATAAAGATTCTTGATGTTTTCAATATTCTTATTTTAAATCGCCTTGGATATAAAATAAGAATTTAGAAAGAAAACCTTGGAGATCTGCTCCATGTGGAATAAAGCCCAACTTACCTTTTCCTCATAGGCAGGTTCGCGGCTCCCTCGCCGAGCAGGGATGTTATGACATCAACCACCCAGTGCACACTGGCACGTCTCAGTGGAGTGGGAGTTGGTGATGGCAGGGCAGTAAATTCAGAGACCTTTAAAAGAAAGAGGTAAGACAGTCTAAAGGTTCTCTGAAATGCCTGCTAATTATGTTTGGGCATCCAGCACCCAATAGGCAGAGCTGGCTGTTTCATAGGAAAAGTTCCCCTGATTCCATACAGGAGTCCTGGGTAATGATAAAAAACAGAAATAGAGAAGAGCATACATTTTTTTCTGTCCTCTATTAGACAAGTATTTCCTGATTGTCTGAGCTTTTATCTTATGATAGCAGTAGTTTATTATTCAGGTACTTGGTGTCTCTCTTTAATAACAAGGATTTGCAAAATACCCCTTTTTCCTTCGCAAAGGAGATAAAATATCAAAGCAATATTTATAATCTGTTGCTTCACTCTCTCCCTATGACTGTGTGAAGCTCTTGCTTGCCTGCATTATACTGTTCTTCTCTTACTCATTTCTACTTAATTTTGTTTTAGAAGTTTCTAAGTTTCAGTGCTTTCTTCTCTACCTTCTTTCTTCTGTTTTCCCTTGAAATGAACGCTGAGGTATTGCGGCTCTAGCAGCAAACACCTGTCTTCACTTCCATGCATGCCCAATATCCATTGCATGGCACCAGTCGGGATTCCAAAGCACTTCTGATTCCCCAAGGGCATGTGGTTTGCTTCCCACTGTAATTGGGAGTTGTAGCAAAAGCTTTGAAGGAGGAAGAGATTTTTAAAGCCGGTTTGTTATGCCTCAGGACAGGACATGTCAAGGGTGCACCTCATCTTTTCCATTGCCCGGACAGCAAAAATCTATTATTTCAGTTAAAATTTTAAGTATATTTAAAATTAATCTTGAGTATATTTCAGTTTGTTCCACTGTGTGTACAGTATATATTTACAAAACCATAAATGTTTTCTTTGTAACAACTTTTCTCAGACCTGACCAAAAGTTTTGTGAGCATATAAAGGATGAGAAGAGCGATGACTTCCAGAAGCGGTACATCCTTAAGAGAGATAACTCTAGTTTAGACAAAGATGACAACCAGGTAAAGCACACACAACTTATTCCTTCCACTTGCTGTATTTGACTATGCATTCTTACTGCTTTCCTGTGTAAATTGACACTGTACCACTTAATTTAGATGAGAATACGATTAAAAGATGACAGAAGAAGTAAATCCATAGAAGAACGTGAAGAAGAGTATCAGAGAGCTAGAGAAAGGATATTTGCACAAGATGTATGTATCAAAAACAATCTGTCACTGTTTCCTATGAACCCTTCACACACATACATGCACAGGTGGCTTTCCAGGAAACTTCTTTCCAGGAAACTTTCTGTTTCTGAATGACACTGAGCAGATAAGAGAGTGTGGCCTGAGTGAGTTTTAAATGATATTGCAGTTACTCATAAATCTTCTGTTTTCTCTAATCACTGCTGTATGGAACTCAAACAACCCAAGAATTATTTAGGAGTGTTCTTTAGCGTTATCTAGTGCAATGCATCTCCCCCCTTTGCACTGTTTTGCTCCTCACTGCAATTTAAGTTACAGAGTTTTGGTACTGCAATTATTTCAGTTGTTGCTCAGAGCAATAATTAAAAGGAGAAAAAACCCAAGCAAATTAAAAAAACCAAAAAACTCTTTTCTCACTTCTATCTATAGCAAGCACATCTTCTGAGTGGTCACAGTAAAATGATTCGAGGTCCCATATGTGAAATTCCAGTCAGGAATCTCACAATCTAATCTCTGGATTGGAGATACCATGCAGGACAGCATTGTTGGCTACAGTTCAATTGCAAGTGTAGTGATTATATTGAGTAAAACAGAGCAAATATGTCTTTAAAAATATGTTACTTTTAATAATCCACTTCTGACATTTATCTGTAGCTCTTGCACATCCAAAACCAGATTCTCATTCTGAAGAGAGTAATGAGCTCTTGAGAGGCTAATTTATTTTTTTTGTTCACCTTAGCTACCAACAAGAAGAATGGACTTTTGGATATAAAATCACATTTTCCTTTTACATCTTAATTTACCATGTATTACACCCTTAGAAGCTTTGTGCCAGATGTTGGGAGTTACAGTCAAGGACAACATAATCTGAGTCAGGAGCAGCCTTTTTGGCTCTGTTCTGAGTACAGACAAACCCAGACTGGGCCCCAGAGCAGTGAGCAGTTCCTGCAGCAGCAGCGGCCTCTCCCCCTGCAGCCTTCCCAGCAGCAGACAGGGCAGCTCCGGTGCTGTGACAGCCCGGGAATCACACACCAGCTGCAGGTGACAGAAGGCACCAAAGGCCCAAGGGAAGAGCTGTAACTGCAGAAAAAGTCTGATAGAAACCGACTGACCAGCGTTGTAACTATCCTGATGCTGACTTTGATTTCCTGCACATGGGCCTTTTTATATTGTCTTGATTCCTCATGGAAATTATTCACCAAGACAGAAAGTTTTTCAGGCAGCTTAATATAAAGAGGGTGCTGTAAAAGTCTGTGTATAATGCACAAGGCTCCAGATTGCTATGTGTTTTATAGTAGGGTTCTAGATGCCATTCATATTAATTTCTGCACTTCTTTGCCCCCTCAGTCCCTGTGTTCCCAAGAGAATTATTTCACTGATAAAAGGTAAGAAAATTTGCCATTTAATTATGTTTTGTCTTCCTATTTTCTTAATAAATATTAAGCTATCTTATTAAAATGTCAACAGAATCCAGGAGGAAGAAACTAATAGTACACAACAAAGACGACAGATACTTAGGTATTTGATGCTTTCTTTTAAACAAACAAAACCCAAAGTATTCTGCATGCATTTACCCTTTCTTTCTTGGTTTTTTGTTTTCTTTTTTTTTTTCTTTTCTTATTTTGCAAGTGCTGCTCGTGCTAAAAGTTCAGTTTGTAACTTGCAGAATCAACAAGGAGGCATCGGGGAGATCGGCCAACAGCCACCAGAGCAGCACGGAGACCGAGCTGAGGTACTGCGAGCCGCGGCCCTGGAGCAGCACCGACTCCGACAGCTCCCTGCGCAACCTGAAGCCCGCGGTCACCAAGGCCAGCAGCTTCAGCGGCATCTCGGTGCTGACCCGCGGGGACAGCTCCGGCAGCAGCAAGAGCACGGGCAGGCTGTCCAAGACAGGTACAGCAGCCTCGGGGCAGGCACCAGGGGCTGAGCTGGCTGGGCGTGCCAGGTGCTCCGGGTGGGAAGGCTCCGTGCGTCCCAGTCCCTTGGGATACGGGCGCTGCACGCACGGAACGCCTCCGGACCCAGCCCCAGAGCCGTAATGTAACAAATGAGGTGAACTCTTCTGGCTTTGGAAGGAGAATTTTCAAGCGTGTTGTAGATGGCTTGAAGTTCAATGCATTTCATCTCATACAAAGGGTTTGAAAACGTTTTTTACCAGAAATAGTTTTGTGTAAAATGCTTGGAGTTCAGGTCTCCAGTTCCAGTGGGGCAAAGCTGCATTGCACGGTCTTAGGAAACTGTGCACTGCTATCCTACTAGCTCAGATAAAACAGCATTAAAGCCTATGAATTGGTAGTTATTTTTATTGTGTTCTCTTTCTTTTGTTAAATTAAAATGAATATGGCCAAAATGCTTACTTACTAGAAATGAGGTCAGTGGAACAAAGTGTTCTGTTTAATTTTAAGATTCAGAAATGTTGGGGAAAAAAGCTCTTAAGAATCAGGGTTTCAAAGGTGTGTTAACTGGTAATTAATATGCAAAAGTCTCAGAAAATATAGGAATGAATCTTCTGTGGGTCAAAAATGAAATTAAGTAAATATTTGTATTTCAAATGGCAACATAATTTGATCCAGTTGCTAATCTGTGGAGAATTTTGAGGCTTGTAATACATGGGTGGGTTACTGGTAGCTGCTTCAGAATTTGAAGTAGAACTGTAAAAAAGCAGAATATAATTGCTTGCCTTATTTATATTGGCTTTGATCTTATTTATAAAACTGGTTTCTAATGAGGATCTATTTAAATTTTTTGCTTTCCCTGAAACCACCACTACCTTTTAGGTATATGGCCATACTGCTGTATCTTAATGCAGTAAAACAGTAACAAATACTGTTTGTCCATTGAATACTTGTATAAAAAAACTCCAAAACATTGCAAGGTATTTCTGCTGTAAACTGTGCCATCATACAGAATTATTCCATTTGCAATGTAGTGATGCTATTTGGCACAGCTTGAAAAGAAACTGCAGCCTGACAATAAAATGCATTCTTAGAAATCTTTGTTGGCTAAATTTCAAGAACATAAATGGATTCTCAAAATTTTTGCTGGAAACCTTATTTTGGCATTCTGAGAGTTAACATTCCAGGTTTGGAGTGCCCACCTTGATGGTTGTTGCTTCATGCAGTTAAAGGTTGTGGTGATTTGGCACATGTTGAGCTTGGGTTTGTTCACTTTGTTCAGGGGTGTAATTGGCTCTGGTTATAATGGCTTCAGCCTCACTTCTCTGCATAATCTAGAAGTGAATACACTTGGAAATGAATCCAAGTGACTCTGCTCAGGCAGTGATGGTTTTACAGAGCTGGGATGTGCTGTCTCGCCCAGTTTACAATTAATAGCTTTGATTTCACTGCATTCAGCAATAAAAAAGGCCAGTGCCTCAAGCTCTCTTTATAAGCACATGTAGAAGGGTTACAATTAGCAACTTTGATGGAGGACTGCAAAGCCGTAGATAAATTCCATCAGAGTGCTTTTTGAGTCTTGCTTTTTCCTCTAGTTTGGATAGAGGCTGCTAATGAGGAGTTTTTAAATTTAAACAACTATATTCTGTTTCCAAATACTGCAAGTATCATATACTTCTTTTTAAGTCTTTGCTAAACTGTGTACCTAAAGCTCCTGGTGTAGAGTGACCTGGGAACAGCAGTTCCACAGACCTCTCCATACTGGACTTTTGGAATATTTCTTTTAGCGAAGCCAGCATGCCTTGGCTTTCAATAAGCTCACGGTCTGGTTCTCCACTGCCTTGCAATGTTTATAGTAATTCCTATCTGTAAAATGAATATTGCTTTCAATTGGCTATTTCATACTCCTTTGAAATTTGGATTGTTACATAAAGCCGAGCTAAAGCTACCCTCACTTTTTCTAGCTGTATTCTTGATTTCAGCCTGCAAATTGTCAGAGGAGGAAAAAGATAGTGTTGTGGGTTGTAGTGTAATGCAAATTGTCCAGCAGGTGAGTCAGAGAAGATCTGACCCCCAGTAGTGGAAAGAAACTGGTCCTTGCTTGCATGCAGGTTGTGTGCAGAGCACGAGGCTTTAGCTGGTGAATCCGCAGGGACGCTGGGGCCCTGCAGCTGCATTCCCTGCATTGCCCCCACCTGCACAGCTGCAGGAGCTGGGGCTGGGTGTTCACTGCCTCAGTGCATCCAATCCAGCATTTTGGAGTAGTGAGCAATCACCTCCATGAATTCTGGAGGTACAAATACACATTTTCTGACCAGAAAACCAGAGCTAGATATGAAAGCCTCACTTTGCAGTGCAAAGCAGTGCTGAATTGACCCTTGGTTCACGGAAGGGACCTTGTAATGGTATTCCAGGGGAGATGGAGGGGGAGTCCATTGACAAGGCTGCTGTTGAATGATGGGCTTAATGCTGAGCTATCAGGGTGAGCACTTACAAGTGTGTGTTTTAAAGTGAAAACGATGTTACTGTCTCCAGGTAAAACCACTTTCTCGTTACTCCTTTCCCAGGTTCAGAGTCTTCTAGTAGTGTAGGGTCCTCCACGGGTTCTCTCTCTCACAGCCAGCAGCCTCTTCCAGTGCCAGCTCTAGGCCAGCCCTCTCCTGGCACGCCTGCCGTGTATCCAACGGTCAGCTCTAGTAACTCTCTTTCCTTTGACGGTGGCATGAGCGGGCAAGTGGCACCTGCTGCCAGCAGTAGCTTCTTTCTGCTTCCCTTGGAAGCGGCGGGCATCCCGCCTGGCAGTGTGCTGGTCAACCCTCAAACAGGTTGGTACGTGCTTGGGGGTGTCTCTGTTACACTGGGGAGCTTGGAAAAAAAATGCACGAGTGTTTGCATAAGACTTTGTGTCAGTATTGTCAGTATTGTCCTTTGTCCTTTATTTTTCTCTTTTTTTTTTTTTAATGTGGTTGTTGTGTTCGTTCAATGCACTTAATTTAACAAGGAAGCATGACCAGATGACCAAAGGAATGAGTAAACTCACATGATTTTCTCTAGAAGAGTTTTAATTTACATGTAAAATTTTAATAAGTGACTTGCACAAAATATGAAAATCATATGATTCAGTATCCAGAACACAGAATAACTTAAATTGATTGTTTCAGCTTTTTTCAGGAGAGGAAAGTCTTTTCCAGTGCTACTATAAAACAGTTTCAGTGAGAGGGGAGAGCCTGAGAAAGGATTTATATTGACTTGAAAGAGTTTATTATCCTTCATTTTTTTTTTATGCAACATACTCTCATCTCCATGCTCAAGGCTGAGTTAACACAAGTGAAAGAAGAAGCACAGGATGAAATGCTATTTCTAAACTTTTCCTTGTCACTTTAAAATAGGATTAAATCAGTGTTGGTGTAATTGGCCAATGCTGATATTTTTTAGTAAGTACTAGGAAACTGATACTTTATAATGCAGATGCAAGGAGATCTGTAATTGCTTGTCTGGATTAAAGAATGAGTTAGCACTCTCTGGGCAAACTTCTTGTAGAAATTAAGAGATCCTGAAAATTTTAGTTTACCTTTTATGTAAAACATAATAATTTTAAGAAATTATATTTTTTAATTTAGTATAATGATTTGTTTTCATTGTAGAAAAGAAAATACTTCAGGGTATATTTACCATCATTCTCTAGATGGACTTGATTATGTTTGAATATAACTGCACATGATGTTTTAAGCAAAATGTTTCTCATTGGGGTTGTTAAAATGATCATGTAGTAAATAATTTCTTTACCTAGAAGGTATAACACTGAAATAGATACATTTCTCTTTCTCCCTAATATGAATCAATTGCTAAAAATTTGGTTACAAATGAGTTGCTGTAGGACCTAATTTCCATAGATAGCCATTGGATTTGGAGGAGAATGTATTTGTCATCTTAGAGCTAAGTTCATTAATAGACTTTTATAATTATGTTAATGTCTAATAACTTCCTAATAGAAGATGAAGAACAGTTTGAGAACAAGGAACATTTAGGTGCAGATAAACTTTGATTTACGATGTACTCAAGTCATTGTATTCTGTAATTGTTCCTCTGGCTTTATTGTTCCAACCAGCCAGAGTTCCAAAAGCAGGGATTGGTTCCTCCGAGTTTCTGACAGAGGATTCTGTGCCCTGGGGGCAGCAGAGCCATTCTTCTCACTGGCTGAAGATGGGAAATTAGGAGGAGGCAGTTCTTACCCAGACACTCCAAGAAACAAGTGAAGTCCTGGTGATTAGCAGGAAGTGATAGAAGGAAATAAGAAAATCTGAGCCCTTATTTGTGTGAACATAGCCAATTCTTGAGTGTTAAAGAGAAATCTATTAAGCTTAACTGAGTATCACCTGATGAGCTGCAGTCCAGCTGCTGCAGCTTATTTTTGCAAGTCTGTTCATGCTCCTTCTGTGTCTGCCATGAATTCCTCAGTCCTTTTTTCAGTAATTGTTATACTCCTTATGTTGGGCAGTTGCATTTAAGTATGATGGGACCAAGAAGTCTGGAGGAGCATTAGTCTGCTTTGACAGGGTGCAAAGGCTTTAGGCTCAGCTTATACCTTTCCGGAAAGGACAACAATATCTTTAAATCAGAGGAGAGAAAAATTTACATCAGTATTGGGCCCTTTAAGCATCAGAATAAACCAGTGCAGGACACATGTCACTAAGCAGGTAGGCACAGGTCCTTGCCAGCCAGGCTCTTGTTCCTTCGATTTGTTTTGTTTTTTTCCATCCCAGGCACAAAAAGAAATCACTGGGGTTTTTTTATAATTTACTTTTATGGAGTTTACTTTTCAGTTCTTTTTCACTGGCCAATTGCTGTAATATTAAGGTTGCAAATTATTAAATAGGAGAATAATACTATGTTATTTATTTTGAAAGCTAAAAGCCAATTCATCTAAGAATAGGGGAAGAGAGTCCTTTATCAGTAATCTCATTAGTAGTCATGGGAATACCAGGGCAGTTATTGCTTGATATAGTTTTCAAAAAATATTTGCCTTTAAGCTCTCCTGTGTTCTGATTGGTATTCAAATTCATTAAAGGAGATTTAATTTTTTAAAAATCCTTTAACCAGTACTTTTAGTAGGGTTTTCCTTTATTACTCCTGTCATATTCAATGTACTTGATAAAAAAATCAAGTTTCAAGATGAGTAGGATATAAGAAATATTTATCTGTGTTCACTAAGTAAAGACTGGGGTATCTTTGTTTAGCTTAAATGTTTTCGGTTTTAGCTGCATGTAGTCACTGCTGTTATAGTTGTGGGCATTTGGCATGAATCTGTCATATAAAACAGTATGACTTCACTTATTTTCCAGTGTTACTATTTTATTCATTTTGCCTGCTATAAATATATTTGTCTGTTTTCCCCCAGCTGAGATGCTGCAACTGGTTGTGTTTGTTCTCTTTGCCCTCGGCAGGCCAGCCGTTCCTCAATCCCGACGGCACTCCGGTGGTGTACAACCCTCCCCTGCCTCAGCAGCCTGTTAGGAGCCAAGTGCCTGGAGCTGCCCCTCCGCCAGCCCTGCCCAGCCCAGCCCAGCAGCAGCCCGGAGCAAACCCCGTCCTCTCACAGGTGCACTTGTCAAACACATGCTCACACTGGGCTGGGCTCTCACTCGGCTCAGCTCTGAGATCAGGGCACGGGGGTTATTTATTCTGCTGCAGCGGACGTGAAGAACAGTCACGCAGATAAGGGCAACTGGGCTTTTTCCCTCCCAGTCCTCAGAACTATCAGCTCTGCTCATACCTGAGCATGGGAGGCAGCCTCTTCTTAAAAATACTGAGGAATTTTAGTATGAAAATGTTCTGTTACCGAGAACAAGAGGTTCTGCCTTCATCCCTAATTGCACTGCGGAGTTACCCGGGCATTAAGAGCAATATAGTTGGCAGCTGGGAAGAGAGTTAATCTAACTGGAACCTTGGGTTTCTTGTCTCAGGGTTGTTTCTCAGCCAGATGAATTCCTGGGCTGTACAGCACAAGCAAGAGTCGGCACAGAAGGAGTAGCTTAGGATTCATACAGCATGAACATCTCATTAGTAGTGCTTCAGCCTGCTCAGCTCACAAAACCACACACACCAGTACAGGATGCGTTTTATCCTTGTCTTGTACAAGAGTTTAGTAAAAAAGGCCAGATTAAAGACTGCCCTAGCCCTAGAAGGAGAAGAAAAGCAAAATGTATGGGCAGGAGAAGGCAGGGTTCTCTCTCTCTACAGCAGCTATTTCAGGCACCAAGGTACTGGCTTGTAGTCTCCTGTGGTATTTTCAGATGGTTTCTAAATTTTATCAAAAAGTTACTTACAGAACTTCATCTAAACCTTTACCTTTGTTTGTTTTCCCTGTTTAAACCTGTTCAGATAGCTGGGTATACCACAGTAGAGCTGGTCTGTTTTGATAAAGGTCTCATTTGTACTCTTTCTAGTTCACAGAAGTGTGTATGTAATATTTGCCATTTTTTCACAAATTCTGTACTAATTCTCTGATTACCTTCTCAATGGATGCTGGGATTAAACCTGCCTGAAATATTATGAGCAATGATAGCTACTAGAGAAAATATTTTAATACTGTTGAATAAGTGAAAGTAGTATGTTTGAATCTATGGTTAGTAGTAAATTCATCCTGCCTTTAGATGCTTTGTGTTTAAAATGCATGTGGCGTTTTTAGTCTCTCTAAAGGAAACAGTAAACATTAAGTAGAAGCAATTTGCTGACATAGCTAATATAGTGTATAACAAATAAAGCAATGGATGTCTTTTGGGAGACTGAGATATTCAGAGTTACTTCTGTTTTCATTCTATGCGGTCTTAAGTTTAGGAAAAAAGAAGTATCCATTCTGTTTCTGAGAGTGGAGCGAGTTGCTCTTCTGGAGCACGGTTGCCTTTTTCTGTTACAAAAGACTTGTTTTCACTTCTCTTACTCTGGTGTTAACCTTGCTCATAACCCTGTTATTTCTGCAGCCTCTGCGGGCTCTGCAGCCTTCCTCCCAGCCTGTCCAGTACTCCGCAGTGTCGTACCCACCCCCGCTCCTGCCAGCCTCCTCTGCACAGCAATACTCTGTGGTATTACACCTTCTCTTCTCTTCTCTGCCCCCTGCATAGGCTCACCTCTGGTGGCTGCTGACCTTTGCTTGGCTGTTTGAGTGCTGTGTGACACCAGGGTAGTGGCTGGCTCTCAATCAGTGACACAGCACCTGAGTGCCCGAGGCAGGAACATTTCAAGTTCAGCAGGAATATGTGCAATTAAGGCTATATCTATATATCTCTATATTTAGAGACACATTATTTCCCTTTGTAAAGGAAGCTTTTCGGTGCTGTTTTGTTAGCCAGTCAGTACCTTTTTATGTCTCTGGATTAACTTCTTTCCATTGTTTCTTATTGTTTCCTTGTCTGCTCACTCTTCTCCTGAACCTTAATACATTCTGAGGGACCACCTGCTCTGATTTTCTGAGATTACCTTTTTGTAACCTCTTTGCTAGAACTTTCAACACTCCCACTTCTCTAGTATCCATTGTTGAATAAGCAGAAGCTGGAAATGAAGTATCTTAGTCTATCAAAAACCAGGAAAAAAAAAACAAGAAAAGCTACACAAAGGGAAACTGAAACTTAGTAAAGGAGGGTTGTTATCCGAGGGAGAATCTGAACTCGAGTCCAGGTCAGAGTCTGCTCTGATACTCTGCTGAGTGCATGTTTGTGCTGAGTTTATGTGGCAAGGTTTTGGAGCAGGGAGCTGCCCCCACATTGGACAGAGCCAATTTCAGGCAGCTCCAGGGCTGACACTGCACAGCCCAAGCTGACTCAGTCGTTCACACTGGTGGCACCTCTGAGTGTGCTTGGAAAAGGGGGTGAGGGAGAGGAGGGAGAAACAACTCTGCAGATATCGAGGCCAGAGGGAAGAAAGCAAGGAGGTGCTCCAGCACCTGGAGCAGAGCCTGCAGCCTGGGGAGGAGACTCTTGTGAAGCAGATTCTCCCCTCAAAGCCTGTGAAGGACCATGGTGGAGTAGATATGCACCCTGCAGCCCTTGGAGCATCCCACGGCAGAGCAGGCCCAGGTGCTCTGAAGGAAGCTGGAGCCTTCAGGAGCAGGCTCCTGGCAGCAGCTGTAGCTCCTGGAGAGGAGCCCTTCAGGAGCAGATTTTCTGGTAGGACCCACACTAGGGCACTCCACTCCTGAAGGACTTCAGCCTGTGGGAAGAACCCACACTGAAGAGGTCTGTGAAAGATGGTATCTTGTGGGTGGGACCCTGCCCTGGAGCGCAATAGTGAGGAAGAAGAAGCAGTAGAGACATGACTGAGAACCAGTCACCAGCTCCATTCTCCATCCCTTGTGAGACTTGGAGGAGGAGGTGGAAGATTTGGGAGCGAAGTTGTCTGGGAAGAAGCAGTGAGGTTGAGGGAAGCTGGTTTTAGTTTTGTTTTTATTTCTCACTATCCAACTCTGTTATTAATTGGCATAAATAAATTTAATCTTCCCCAAGTTGCATCTGTTTTGCCCGTAATGGTAATTGGTGAATGATCTTACTGTCCTATTCTTGACCCATAAGCCTTTCATCATATTTTCTCCCCCTGTATTGCCAAGGATTAGAGGGAGGGATGGAGTGGCTTGGTGGGCACTTAGGAGCCAGCCAAGGTTAACTCACCAGTGTTGTACAATAGCTCATTTTTAACATTAATCAGAAATGTCTTATAATAAGTACAGTTTTAGCTGAATTCAATAGGGATGTTGCTTCTGAAGTTAATTGAGAGTTTGAGTAGGTGCTAAAGCACAGAAGGAAACCCCTTGCAGGTTTGTAGTAATTTCAAAGCATTTCACATTCAGGAAATGGGTTCAAATACTAAGTGCCCTGGCAGTTTCAAAAATTTATTCCTGCTCATGGTAGCTTATGTAACATAATGAAAAGGATTGATGGTCTTGGATTGCAATCCAAGTGTAACACGTCTGTAGCTGGCACCAGGAGAGTGTGCTTTCTCTGTTTATTGGGAATGCCATGTTCCAGGGGTTAATCCTGCTTGTACTTTACATGTCACTGCAGGACAAACTGACCAGGTCAGAATTCACTTATGCTAGTAATGTAGCAGAGATCAGTGTGATATGGCTTGGGTTTATCCTTCAGACATATTTAGGGCTAAGATAAACTCACATGCAAAATTTCCTCTCTAAACTCAGGATTTGGAAAAGCAGAATGTAAAATCCAAAGTAGAAAAGCATTATAGTTGCGTTTAATGGGCACCATTAAGGAATGAAATACCGAGGTCACATTATTATCTAATGAAAATAAGGCTTTAAAAGATGTACTAAATACATACTAAGGGTATTTATTCTAAATTAAGTGCAAATTCATATTTCTGGCAGTAATTAATAATATCTTTAGCTTGGAAACTAAAAAAAATACATCATAAAATGTGATTGTAGCTAATCAGTAAAAGATGGAGCTTGCACTTACTTTTTCTTGATTAATTCCTATCTTCAGGATGATCTAAGAGAAGATCAAGTGGTCTTGAAATAATTCTAATATTCCTGCATGTTTGGAGAGTCCACTTTTGAAGTATGAACCAAATCTTCCTGTTTAGCAAAAAAAAAAAAAAAAAAAAGGCAATACTAGTTAGTGATCACTTCTAATTTCCAAGATGTTGCTAATTTGATACCGATTTGCTTGTAAAGAAAAGGAGCTTGGGGTTACAGTAACAGAAGTTTCAGATTCCACAGGACTCCTGCAGTGCTCAGTGCAATCAGTGGCATCCTTTCAGATGTTAATAAAACACAGATAGAGGATAACCACTGGAACACATTTCTCTCTGTTGTTACTTGATTTCATATGAAAAGATAATTAATCGTTGCATGTAGGATAATAGCTACGTTAGAGGAATGTACCTTGTAACTCAGGATTAGAACCTCATTATGTTAAGCTCTCAAAACCAAAAATTTACTTCAGCAATACTAATGTATCCTGCTATTTTAACTGGGCTTAGATGTTTTCACTCAAGTTTTGGAGTCCAATCAGAAAACGTAAGTGACACAAATTCTGAACTTTCTTTTTGACAAATGAATTCTTACAATAAGTAGATAAAGGCAGATGTAATCCAAAAGGCAAAATATTTGCAGTGAAAGGAGCTAACTCTGAACGTGGATGTTCTCTCCCGCTGTTAGCCCTGAAGATAATTTGCTACTGTTCCATCTTCTTTGCTGTTGCTCTTTGGCTGCTGTTGCTAATGCACAGTAATGCGAGGCATGCTGTTGAAAACTTACTGAGGTTATTTGGCTATTTTTTTTCTTTTTCCTTGAACGTGCATTTGCAAATGTATTTTTTCCTGTTTTTCCCCCGACTGCAGCAGGACAGCCTGGGATCGCAGTTCAGCCACCTGAGCCTGGCGCGGCAGGCGCCG
>WEIT01029645.1:61111-85809 GCA_013389985.1 Dryoscopus gambensis | reverse complement strand
GCCCCGGCCTACTCGGGCCCCGGGGTGCTCCCGCAGCAGGGATACGTGCAGCAGCCCGTGCCACAGGTACCAGCCTCCTCCCGAAAGCTGCAGGGAAAAACTGACCCTGCTCTTCTGCTCGGGACCTTTTCGTACGCTCTGGGGCTCCCTGCACAACTGCAGCTCTGTGCTTTTGTTCTGGGGTTGGGGTCTTTTCTGGGCTATGTGTTTTGTAATGAATGACTTCCGTTTACTTGAGGAGCAACAATCACACAGGTTTTCCTATTTACTTGCAGCTGGTAAAACTCATGTTCTGCGTAGTTTTATTGTCTCTCAAGTCCCTCTTGGTGGAAATTGGAGGTTGTTGCTTCTACAAGCAAAGTAGAGAAATTGGCTGTTAAGGAGGGAATTCATGTAGTATAAGTGATTTTTGAATCACTGAACTATTTAATATCCATTGCACCTTTTTAATAAGTTTCGGATCTTTGTTTTATGCATTTTGCATTTAGATGTCTGCCTTCTCTAGAGCTGCATGCAGGTAGTGACCTTCTGATTGTTCCCTTTCAGATGCCACCTTGTTACTGTGCCCCCAGCCAGTACCCGCACTCCAGCCAACAGTACCGCCCTGTTTCTGTCCATTACAGCACACAGCAGAACCAGGCCCTGCCACAGCCCGGCCAGCAGACAGGTTTGTTCACCTCTTTCAGCATTTCATTACAACACTTCATGTGGTTTTTCTCCTGCTTTTTCGTTTTAAACTTACTTTGCTGTAAAATTTCAAATCAAATAGAAGTTCAGATGTAGAATACAAAGTGTAACTAACTTAAGGTGGAAAAATTTGAGTCACTTGTGCATGAAACTTGGCATTCGAGCCACTCCTTTGAGTGGCTCATGCTGTAACTTTAACTATCTGATTTTTAAAATTTAAAAGTTAATAATCTAAAAAATTTGTAACTTAGTAACTAATAACTTGAGCGACTTGCAAAGTAAGATGAATTAGTACCTTTAAATGTAACATTGCAGAGATGTACCTGAACTGAAAGTTGTAAGCTAAAGACACTAATCTTAGATGCTGTGGCATGAAAAGAGTGCTGTGCAGAAGATACTGGTGATACTGTTTTACTCTGTCTTTCTGTCCTATGATTAAAGATACCAGGGTATTGGATGGAATATATAATGAGACTTATGTGGTTATCTATTTTAGTAAAGACTTTTCAGCTGTCTGAGTTACCCTTCTGTGAATGTTAGCAAGCTGCATTTCCATCTCCTTCCTTTCTTGTTTTCTTTTTTTCCTTACAAATTTTAACTGTAGCTATCATTATTTTGACAGTCTGTACTTCTAAATATTGTTATGACTTCTTCAATAAGATTTGTATTCCTGAAACAAATTTACTTCTCAATAATATCTTGACTCACGGTCAAAACTTTTAGAAGTAACTGGTGATGTTTGGAGGCAGACATCCTTACAGACCAGGCTTTTGTACCAGCTCTTAATTGAATACAAAACATACTTCTGAGTTTCCTTCGGGAAGGGCTTCTTTAATTCCTCCCCCTGCCCCCAACTATGTGTTGCTCTACAGAAACAGAATGAAAGATCAGCTTTTACAAATATTAACTGGATTTATTTATGTCCTAAGAAGTAGCATGTAAGAGGGATGGCTTCTCTTCTGCACTTCTCCTAGGAAGTGCTCCAATAGTAGCAACATTTGATGGAGTTATTCAGGGTTCAGTTCACAAAGATTTTTTTCAAAGGAAGAGAAAGTACTTGGTTTTGCAACTTGTGTTAACCACTGGTGTTAGAGATGTGTTACCCAACTGTATTACACAACCTGCTTTCCCTCCTCAGAATTTTTAATACCTAGACTACTTAATAGCAAAAAGTCTGAGGCTCAAGGAGGATTACTTGCCACTGTGGGGACAGCCTGTGTGACTAGCACACAAACTCCCCAACTCAGAGAGCTCAGTGCACATTTGTACCCAAACAAACCAGTCTGAATTGGAAAGCATGGGGTGATAAGATGCAGAGGGATGAACTGGTTACTATTAGGTAAGTTCCTTTCTTTTATGTTTTTAGCTCTTTATATTTTAATTGAATTTCACTGCCTGTGAGTGAAAAGTGTCAGCAGATAAACCCCCTCTCTGTCCTGAAAGAAATAAAATAAGCAAGCTGTGCAGACAGCTGCTTTACTGCTTCCATCATGTGCTTTGTACCTGCCCTCTGACATCAAGGGATCATGTTTAGGTAGTATGGGGATAGTCCAGCAAATAATTCTATTCAGTGTTTGGTTACTTGGTGTTTACCAGCACTGATGGAGAAAGAAGGATCTTACCAGAAACTGTACAATTAGTGTTTAACTGAAAATCTCCAAACTGCTTTCTAGCCATTGCTGGCTCATTTAATGCTTTATAGGCAAATGAGAATTAGCATTTTAGAAATGAGTGGTTCCATGTCACGTTATCTGTTCTGGAAACACCTTACAAGAGAGTGTATTTGAAAATTCTCTCTTGTAATTTATTTTAAACCACTGATATTTGTATTAATTTGACACAAAGCTACACCTGAAGTGGTTGATGCTTATTAGCAGTGTGTGGTTTTGAGCCAAAGGCACCATGTTACTTGGCTCATACAGCAAAGTGCCTGGGCAAAAATGAGAGTTACAAATCTCGCATTACATAAAAGCCATGGGGTTTATTCATCTCAGAAAGTGGTTACGAACTATGAAATAACTTTGCAAACACAAATTCAGATAAAAGATGACAGCTTCTGAGAGCATGGCAACTGGAGCCACTTGTGGTCTAATGTGGAGGAGTGGCCTGACTTTATTGATGAGCTGTTGGATTCGGGGCCGTAACACTGTCTGAGAGGTTTACATTTCTCACAGTGAACCGGTCTCTTTTTCAGCTGCTTCCTGGCTTCCTTTTTAAAGGGGTTTCAGGTGAAATATTGGGGGGGGTTCACTTTTAATAAAAATCTTTTCATTGCCCAAAAGATGTTGGGAGAAGAAAACTCTCCTTAAGAAAAAGGCATTTCTGATTGCCATGATAATGTGAGCCCAGTTACCATGAGACCTAACTACAGGTTGTTTAAAAATCTTGTCTGAACTACAAGACAAGATGTAGGAACATCAGCTGGCTTCTGCCTCACGAGCCAGGAATAAAACTCCAGTTTGTAACAGTAGCTGTAGTTGTAATAGTTATAACCAAGCTCATCAACTCCCAGCTCGTTAACCAAGCGGTTATACTTGCTTTTCTTTCTTGAATAAACACTGTTTCTCACTCCTGTTTGTCACTCCTAATGCATTATTCAGAAAATGTGTTTCTATATTCTGTAAGTTAACTTTTCTTATATTAACTGTGATTTCTTTTGAATTATGGAAATATTAAGAAACCTGCTCCTTTTTTTACCTCCAGTTTCAGAGTATTTCTGTGTAATGGGACAATCTGCTGTGGCAGGTGTGGGGTTTGTGCTGAGTGCTGCACTTCTGTCAGCCCACTCTATGCAGAGGTGAAACTGCAGCTAAAAATAGAGCATTCTTTGGAACGCTCTGGGGAACCTTTGTGGCAGCCAATTTGTATTGTTCCAGTTCCCTCTGCTTGCAGAATTGATTGTGTCTGTCTCTGGAAGTGCCAGAAGAGGCTGCAGAACTACTCACAGGTCCATTACAATTTCTGGGACATGAGGGGTTCACGTTGCAGGTGCACTGATTGGGTCTGTCAACACCACAACCTCGCATTCTGCTGCTTTTTAGGGGCCATAGATCATTTTGTAACAAAGTATGTTAAAGCATTTTGTTTATTACAGATATGAAGGGCATTTTGTGCACAGTTCAAACTTAAGTTATTAAAAATTCTAAGTACTAATCCTACTTCAAGCATGTATTGTTCTAAAGTTTTGTCTAGTCCTCTGAAAATATTTATAGTGTTGTGTGTTTCTAATGAATAGCTGTCTTGGTTTTAACAAACTGAACCTTCTTCCTTTTAATTTTCTGAAGCAATATTTGATTGTATTAACAGTCTTCTTTTAGTGTTCATTGTTGCAATTTCTATAGAGAGCCTGCTGAGGCTGTTAGTGCACAATGTTCATTGTACCCTGCGTGGATGAAATCAATGAACATCGGTGGGTGCTGCTCACAAAAAGGTGTTTTATGTTAACTGAATTACTTTCAGAATAGACCAAGCCTTTTTTTAGCACAGTTTAAAGAAAACCCAAGTGAGTTTTGCAGCTAAATTTGCTCTATTATAGTTCCATGCCAAGGTAGGGAGCATGGGGAATGTCAAGGTCAGTGGGCTGTGAATGTGTCCAACTCAAACACAGACTCTTCTTGCCGTCAGTGCATCTTGACAAGCCCAGTTTTGTTATTCTGGAGGGATAACTGGCTTTGTCTCAGAAACACTGACTGTGGTGGGGTTTTGCTGACGTGGTAAGTAGTGCACACCTGTATGACAGAACATGACAAAAAGAACTTGCGTTCTGCATGTGTTTGGATCATGGTAGCAGTTATCTGCTATATGCTTCTTGAAAAAAGAGGAAAAGGGGAGTTTAGGTTGGACTTCATAAACGCACAGATTTCCTGTTTGGCGCTCATGCTTGGGGTGGTTTGGTTTGGGTTTTGGGGCAGGGTGGGGTTTTTTAGGCAATTTTTGAAAGACAGGAGAGGATACCAGTTTAAGCAATAACAAATTGTTTTACAGACTTTATAGAGGGGTGAATATGAAAATCTTTCTTTGCATCCTTAAGATAATTTTGAATATGAGACGTCTGTCACTATGTACCAACATGGCTTGAACTTGGAAGATTTTTCTCAGTCCCCCATTGGTTTTAGCATTACAGATTTCAGTAGAAAATTGCCCCTTTGGAAAAGATTTGCACACATGCTTTATGCAAATTTTCCTGAAGTCTGATTTAGTTTTGAATTGCAGTCAAGATGCTCTGACCCCTGGGGCGCCTGAGGTACAAGCTGAATTTTGCATATGTAGAATTTCCAAACTAAAGTGCCTGGAATGGCCTTGTTCACAATACCAGACAATGAATTGGGTTTGATCCTGTCTAGCATGCTTTGTTCAAGTGCTTTCAGCTTTCACCTGTCAAATCAAGGTGTTAATGCATGTAATCCAGAGTGTAAATGAATAGTGCATGCATGTGAGAGCAGCACTGCAAACAGTATGGATAATGTTTCATGCTGAACCTAAATGAATAAATCTATTAATTTTAATGTTGGCTTCTTTTTATATGCATGATAAGTTCAACTGTTGTGAAGTTGCCAGATTAAACAAGCCATTGGAAAATGCTACATGTGTATTTTCGCATAGGCAACTGTGCTTAAAATGTGTTCATTATTTCAAAATAAGATTTAAATGTATAATTTCAGGTTACCAGATTTTGCCCAACCAGCAGCAAAACTACCAGGGTTTAGTTGGAGTTCAGCAGTCTCAGAATCAAAATCTAGTCAGTGGCCAACACAACAACATTGGGAATCAAATTCAAGGTGTGATTGTTCCATATCCCTCAGTGCCATCTTATCAGGTGGGTAATGTATTCATAACTTTCCAATGACTTGAGCGCTGGGGTTTTCTTTAAGTCCATTGCTTTGTGGTAGAAATGGTAGAGAGCTGCAAGCAGGTGTCAAAGTGACTTTGGGGCCAGAAGTTAAACAATACAAACCCACAACTGAAGTAAGAAAGTCTGTCACAAGTGCACAAGTTCTAGTCCTGTTGAAAGCCACGTGCTGGGTCAGTTGCAGTTCAGAGGGTGGGGAAGAAAAGCTCAGGTTTCCTTCCCACCACCCCGCTTACTATTGTAGAGAAAATATCTTGTTAATTCATGCAGTCCCTTGGAGTCAACATTTCCATTTTGGGGAAGAAGATGTAAAGAATTTTTTTAATAAAGTATTGTTATTTTAACTACTGTTATCACTATTCTTCTGGATTTCGAGAACTGGGGGTTTTTTTTAAAGTCTTGTATCAACTGGGTGATGGTCAAGAGGCAGAAAGAAACATTGTCTGCAGGAGAAAATCTTACTGTGTTGCCCATTGCAGGTTTCGGTGCCTCAAGGTTCCCAAGCAGTGCCCCAGCAGACATATCAGCAGCCTGTTATAATTCCCAGTCAGTCCAGTCAAGGACTGCCCACCACAGGAATGCCAGTCTACTACAGTGTCATTCCATCAGGTCAACAGAATAATCTAAGGTGAGTTTAACTGATCCTTGATTACTCAGCAGCTGGGCTTAGTGGCTTTGTAAGAACTGACAGGATCTGCTTTTAGTACTGCAGACATTAAAGCTATTGTTTTAAAGGCAGATTTACAGGCACTCTATTTATTCCTGCTGTTATGCAGTTAAGTGAAGCAACCAGTACTGCTTTAACTGTGACATACTTGTTGGACTGGAAAACATTGTCTCCATAGCACTTTTCAGCAATACTTTACCGCAGTTCCACCTCCTAAATTTTCTGCATTCCTTTTCTTACCCATGAAACACCGGTGCTCAGCAGCTCGGTCTTTCTGCAGTAATATTTAATATGACTATCCATATTCTCTGGTTTTGTCAAAGATATTACATTAATAATGTGTAGAGGAAGAATAATTTGAATCCCAGAAAAAGACTGACTTCTTTTTTGGAACTTTTTATGGAAAGAGCTTAGCTTACTTTGTGTTGTAGATGAGGCCTGCTGGCACCAAGCTGGCTATGAAACAAGTAGAGAAACTTGGCCTTTGTTTGAAAAATGACCTGGTTTTTTTCCTTTTTTTTCACTTACCTTTGTAGCAGCAAATTGGTCTGCATGTACAGCCCTCCCTGAATATACATCTGTGTCCCCAAAACAGTCTATTTGAGAACAGATAGGCAAGTACCTAGGAGAATTCATTAGGATTAATGCTTGTTACAAATTTGTCTTTCTCTAGTTTTTTGAACTTAGAAATGTGCAGCATTTAAAAATACCTGGAAGCTTTTAAACAAGCAGCAACAGTATGAAGCTTGTTCATCCTTTTGAGAGTGCAGACTTCAGTAGTATTTGTGTCATCGCCACATGGTTTCATCTACTTAAATCTGAATTCTTGTTCTTTGTATCTGAAGGTTTTTTAATCCTTTTCTGTAGTTATTATATTTGAGATTCAGTGGAGTCACAGGTAGGCATAATCCCAGACTTTTTTTGAATTAAGTTTGGTTGCTTGATCTTTTGTGTAATTTAGAATGTCCCTCTCATTTATTAGGAATTCAGAGCAAACTAGCAACTAATGACAGCATCTTGCTTTCATCAGAATAGTTACGCTGCAGCACTTGGACAAGGAAAGCAGAATGCTGTTCTGCAGGAGCTGAAAGTGTCAAACTTACAGGTCACTGCTGAAAACTAGAATCAGTAGGCAGATCAGAAGCTGTGTGAGAGCATCTGTGTTAGTTTTCACTTGATTTTGTCTGCTTTAATGGAACGGAATCTTTAATTTAAAGTTATATAAGTGAACTATGGGACAAAGGACGGAACAAAGTTTTGACAGCATAGGTAAAAATAGTAAGTCCACGAGGATTAAACATACTTTTTTCCCCCACAATTTGAAGGAATTGATTTTTTCTCAAAATGTTTATCTGTTAGTACAGCATTCTATAGGCACTGTTCTGATTATGGTCCACCAACTGGATGTTCTGGCTGAGGGGCTGTGGCATAATAGAATCTGACTCTGTGTGTTACCTGGTTTTCCCCTGATTACCCTGAAAAACTACCTGGCCTAAATAAACTTCTAAAGTCATCCTTTTCCTACGTTTTGCAAACAACGGAATGGTCGTTTATCCCCTGGAGCCCTGTTCCTTTTCCCAGCCCTGAGTGGAAGAGCCCTCTCCTCCCTGGGCTGTGTCAGGGGGCCCTGGGGCAGAGCTGAGTGCTCTGGTGCGCTGCAGCAGGGCCGGGCCAGCCCCAGCTGAGGCACCGCAGCCCAGATCTCAGGCAGAGGCTGTGGGAATCACTTTACTGAGACCTAATCCTGCCTAAGTGAGCAAGGCAACAAAGTGTCTTTTCATTATTATTTCCCGTGTCTTTATGCTGATACAGAGCTATGGACACAAAAATAGTGTATCAAAAGAGGTGAATTAGTAGAGCTTCTCAGTGTAGGCAAGGCATGTGTTTTTGCTAAGGAAGAGGTATGAAACGTCAGTCTTCTGAAGAATGAGTGAATTCAGGGGTAGGTGGGAATAATACTGATTTAAAATTAACAAAAGCTCAGTGATTTGCAGTACATGTAGACAGCAAATGCAGAAGTCGTGATTAAATGAGTGTAGCATAAAAGCCTGTTAGTCATGTTCTTTTTCTGTTACAGTTCATCCGTAGGATATTTGCAGCCTCCTGGATCAGAGCAGATACAGTTTCCTAGAACATCATCGCCATGCAACTCACAGCAGCTCCAAGGACAGCAGTGTGCAGGTTGGGGGAATAAAGCTTTTATTGATAAGCTTAAAAAATGTCTACCAATTATTATGCTGGGTGATTGGATATTTGCTATCAAGGGTTTGATTTAGAATTAACTGCTGTATTCTAGTTCCTCTTTTGTTCCATTTTTGAATTTATTTTCCATTTTTAACCCTGAGGCAGGTTAATTTGAAATGTCAATTTTTTTTTATCTTTGAAATATCTCAAGTTACTTTCTTAAAATCCAGTAACATACATCATAATGCCTTGCATGCCTTGCATGTCTACTGGCGAGCTGAGACAGACATGAGAACCATACGTTGGCAGCAGAATCACTTCCATCCTTTCCTGAATAGCCAGATGGGTCTGAAAACTTTGGGATTTGGGGTTCTGTTTGACAGAAGGAGGGAGGTACATTTTGAAAGCAGCATACTTGGCTCTTCTACTCCAGAACCATTCTAGATTTCAGTTAACAGAGTAGGACCAGTGATTTTAAGAGCTCTTGAGGGGAGTTTGGAAACTCAGTGTTCTGGGGTAGCTTTTTGACCTGCTGAAAAGCTGAAAGTACGTCAAAGCTATGTGTGGGGTGTTTTGTTTTTATGGCAGCCTTATTTACTGCTTTTACTTTCATAGTTTATAGCAACCATTCAAGTCAGAAGCCATCACCTCCTACATTATTGCCACCTTCATCCAAGTCAAAGCCACAGCAGGCTGCTTCCATTGTGCACTACAGTATAGTGTCTCCACCCTCATCATGTAAAAGTTCACCCACTGGTCTTTCCATCATGCAGCCAAAAAAAGGTATATTTTATTGGGATTTTCATCTAAGCCATTCTCTCTAGAACCTGCTCTAAATTTTCAGATTGGTTTCATGGCTAACTGCTAGAACAAATGCAACTTGAGTGCCATCTCTGATTTTCTTTTTAATTCTTCATCTAAATTGCTATTATTGTATCTTTTAAAATGATAACATGGAACTTAAGTGAAACAATGGCTGCATGGGGGTGGCCTGGAGGCAACCCTCAGCAGGTAAATGTTATTCAGCAGAAACACTTAGGCTCTGAAGGTTTTGATCTACTAAATACTAGGGTAATTTTTAGAAGGTGTGTAAATAGAAGCCTCAATGTGTTTGAAAGCAGTGTTGACATACAGCTTGTCAATCCATGAAACCTTTATAAAATGTTAGTATCCAAACACTTAAAACTCTGAAGTTCTAACCATAAAATTGATGGACTGCTCAGGAAAATAAGAGCACTTGAGTTAGCCTCCAAACAAGAGATTACAGAACAATCCTGTGACCACAGTGGCACTATCTTTATTTTACCAGTAGGGAATTTGATACATTAGAGGCTTGGTTGGTAAAAAAGGGATAATCTCAAACTCTGCTATCTCAGTATTTGCAAGCAAGCACTAGATTAAACAACCCTAGATCAATGACCTAGATTCTGCTACAGATGGGGTGTTCTTACAAACATTTATCTTTAAGGTATTTTTAGAACCTGTTTATTAGTAAATAGATAACATGCAGTTAAGTGGCAAGATAGCTGGATTAGCAGTTTATGGGCAGATTTCGTTTTGTTGCCGTTTTGCTTCAAGTTTGCTTGGCTTTAATTCTGGAAGATTGTAATTTCAGAAAGTCTAAAGTGGGCCTTGCACTAGTTTGTTTTTCTGCCTTCCCAGTCTATCCTGGAAGTGCTGGGTTTGTGCAGTTTTGATGGCCTGGTTCAGACCTGTAAACTGTGATGTAAGGAAGTTTCAGGAAGGAGGAAGCCCTCTATGGGGAGGGGGAGCAAATCCTGAGAGAATAAATCAAAACCTGCGCTTCTCAGGAAGTAAAGACGTTAAGATGCTGAATCGAGGCCTCTGAGGTAGGGCCAATGAGCAGGTGCCCAGACAAACAGCAGAGCTGTGTTACAGGGGACCAGGCTGTAAATCTGGGGAGGCTTTGAAGGATTTCTGCGTGTCCCTTCTCATGGGATTTGACAGGTTATAAAGTGCCTGCAAACTGACTTATGCACTGTATGACACTTCATTTTATCAGGATGCTTGTTTAGGAAAAGAACTCCATTTATTTTCATTTACTGAAATGCTGGGGAACTAGAAGCAAAAGAAAAAGGATTTTCCGAATGTATAAAGTTTTCTTTTGCAATTTAAATTGCATTTCAGATTGACACTTTTAGAGATGGTGCTGTAGATGTTTTCGAAAGACAAATATGTTTTTTGTTAGGTGCTCCATTCTCACAGAACAGACATAAGTCAAAAAGAGTATGCTAGAGTGCTGCAGAATGAAATACTGTGTATAAACCAGTAAGATGTAAATGATTATCATTTATAATATATATAAATATATGCATAGAATATTAAAATGAAACCCATTTTTGTGTGTTAAATGTAGTAGGTATATAGGTGGTTTGGTATATCTCAGGTTTACACACAGGGACTAGAAAACTTTATAGCTTTACCAGGGGAAAACTGTTGTGTTGTATATTATTCTGGTTATGTAGCAGTCATAAACAGAGTTGTATTTTATTCTGCTGTGCAACAAAACAGAAATATTCACAATGTGGCTCTTGCAGGGACTCCTTAATTTATATCCTCTGCTAAAGCTGGCCAGAAATCTGATGCTTCAATTGCAATCTGTAACACTAAAATTTCTTGCCATTAAAAAGAAAGTATGGATGTGAAAACATTGATAATTCAGTTACCCATATAATAAATATTTCCAAATACAATTTACAAAAGCTAATGTAGTTTTAATGTTGTGCGTTCCTTACTCTACATTGTTTGGTTGATTTTTGAAGAAGTCTCTTTCTTTTTGTAGAGCCCAAGGGTAGTGAAAACAATAGTCCATTATAAAAAACACCAGATGAATGCATTTTATAATCTGTATCTGACTGCTCCTCACTGATGCTATGACGTGGAAGTAAATTGAGAAGATTGCAGAATCCCGCTCTAAAGATGGATGATTAAATGATGTTTAAACCGTGTATTTTAATCGTGGTTTCTGAGAAATGCTGTAAACAGTGGGTAGAGCAGAGAAGGAAATTGCAGCCAACCATTTACAAATAAAAAGGGCATTATATAAATTACCTGGGGCAGAGGGGGGAGATGGTTTGTCTCTTGGGCAGCCTCTCCTCACAGTCCCTGGCATGAAACCTTGTGGAACAGTGCAGGATGTTCAGGTGTTCTCCCCTGACTCTGGTGTCTCTGTGGCTGCTGCAGTACCCAAGTGGGACTGGGTGTTGGCATCAGTTTTTAGTATCTGCCCAGAAAAGCATTCCTAGAGAGAACTTGTAAGTGAGGGTAAGCTTGCCTAGACTAAAGGTTGATCCCAGATCTTTCTGATATATGTCATCCCATCAGAGAAAACATTTTGAGTGCATTGCTGTACATCATGTAAAACTAAGAAACTTCTATTTTTAAATGAAGGGTATTTTTGCTTAATATCACATTCTGCAACACATGGCTCTGACAGAAACTGCAGTGAATGTTGAATACTGTCAACTACAAATAAATAGAGTGATTTCTTGCAGAAATATCCTCAGCAGTGAGTTTCAGTGGTTCCATTATCTCACGTTCTGGGAAGCCCTCTCTAAGTTAACTATTGCAGATGTAGCTGATAGTGGAAATGTAATTGTACAGAAGATACTGCTCCGGTTTTCTAGAATCAGCAGCTTCTTTAGCAAAACATATTCCTTACGCTATTTCCCCTTTTCTTGGTGCCTTCCCGCGCGTTGTGCTGAGCGAACCGTGCCGGCTGCGCTCACTGCGCCCTGTGGCTCCTTGTGTTGCAGCCGCAGCGCCGCCGCCCGCCGGGGGGGTGGTAATGATGCAGCTCAACGTGCCCGGCAGCGCCGCGCCGCGGAACCCGTCACCGCCGCACAGGAAACCCGGCAAGTACTACTGTGATCACCCCCGCGGGCACAAGGCCACGGAAATCAGCACTTTAGACGGGGCTGCTCAGGTAGGAGCTGCTGGTTTGCTTCTCCAGGATGACTTAAAATATGCATAAATTCTATCTTTTTTCAAGAGTTCTTTCTGGGGAATAAAAATCTTGCTCTGATTATACTCAATAGAGCTATTTTAACTTCATTTAAGTCTTTGAAGGCTGTGCGTGCTGTTCAGCTTGTTCAAGTAGCACTTTTTAAAACACTAATGTGTCATTTATTCCAGATGCAGCATAGTCCTCAACTGGGCAGCCCTGTCACCTCACCGGCCCAATCACCAGCACCAGCCCAGCTGCCAAACATGAAGAACATCCGTCCCACACTGACACCTCTTTCTATCGTGTCCCAGTTTTCTAGACCTTTTGTCCCTGGACAAGGTATATTTTTAGTTAACTAAAATGTGTGTTTGGTTTCTATTTGAATGTTTTAAAATACAAGCTGTATGGGGATTTTCTGATGAGTTGTGGCTCGCTTTAGTAGAATTAGTATTGAAGCAGAATCACCAAAATTACTTACTCAAGCATCATTTAAAATTTCACCTTGTCACTCTGCACTGATACTGTCCCCCATATCTTCAAAGGCTTTTCATCTCCTCATTAGTGTGAGTTTCTGTAACACATTGACTTTCTCATACTGTTAAGTTTCCCATTTCAGCATTGAAAATATTAATAAAATGTTTGCTAGAATTTAGCTTCAAGTCTTGACCATAAATCATTAGTTGATAATGCACTGAATCAAACCACTGCCTAAGCATGTATTCTTCATTCCTCTGTAGAACAACAAGCATGATGGGATAGAGCCTCTAGCCAGGACTGTACCTCAGTTACTGTTTCAGAGAGGACCCACCCAAAGACAGAAAATTCCTTGTAGAAGAGTTTGAATCCTCTGCTGCCATGTCAACAGAAAAACACAAAATAGGGAGTTTTCACTGAGATGGTATAGCAGATAACGTTTAAAAAAAATTATATAAATCCCCTTTGTCAGTGAGCAAAAGCATCCTGGTAAAATTACCAAACTCAAAATTAACAGGTCTATTTTACAGAAAGATTTACTTTAAATCAAAACTTACAGAAAATTCTGTATGTCTCTCTTATTAATAAAGAGAACCTTATTGTCTTGTCTTTGTCTTATCTGTTGCCTAATCTTTATCATTACTTTGTATTCTGATGATGTAAAAATTCCAGGTAGCCTGTTTGAAGCACACCTCTTAGCTCCCTTCATCTGCTGTGATTACTGAAAACTTCTGGTGCATTGTCTTTGTGGATCCTTGCAACAAAAAGGAACGTCAGGAGGGACCTGACTCTAATCAGGGCTTTAAACATAAAAATGACTACATTAGTATGCTGAGAGGAGCTTTAAACTTATTAAGCTCATTTTGAAACAAAAGGACTTATCTAAGACTGCAGTAAAGAAAAATTTTGAGTGTAATCCTTAAATACCAGTAAGCCTGTACCTTTTCACCTTGGGATCAGGACGTGGCTGACTGACACGGATGGAATCAGGGCAGCTCTGAGTTTGTTAGCCCAGCCTGACACTCAGCTTTGTGCAGTGATTCTGCTTTCTCTTCTGTGTAACATTTTCAGTGTGAGAGGGACTTGGAGGAAGACTTCCTGTAACAGAAAAACCCTTCTAATTACCTTTCTCTTTAAGGAGATGCCAGATACCCATTGCTTGGCCAACCCCTGCAATACAATCCATCTTTATTACGTGGACAAGTAACAAGCCAACAGGTATTAAAAGAGAACAATCTCGTGGCAACAATGAAAAAACAATTCAGGACTACCGTTATAACCATCTTGAATAGGGGAATGTGTTACTGCTCTTGCAGACTAATTGAGCGGAACGTGCTTGCTTTACAATAAGTTTTGTTCTGTGTCAATACTCCCCGTTGTTCTTGTTTGTTGTATGTGAGAAAAAAGTGAGAAACATTTATCTGAACTTTGGCTTTTAGGCACAGTGTAGATTATGGATTTTTTTATTTTAAGCAATTCACCATAGCTAATTCCAAAAATCTAAAGGGGACCCTTTGCTAAAAGGATTTTCTTTTATTCAAGTAACCATTTCTAAAAAAAATTATAAAATACGTGCGGTAATTTCTAAACAAAGAGTGGGTTTGTTCCTTATAAGAAAAAAAAAACCCAGAATATTGGTGTTAGCAAAGTTGAAAAGTCTTTCTCTATATATAATTTTTGGGACACACAGACCCCCTCTGCCTCTACCTTGCTCAGTTCTACCCAATCCCAGCTAGAGGATGTGATGGCTGGGGCAGGGGGGTGTTCTTCCAAAATGATTTAAGGTGATTTTTTTTTTTCTCCATCATTTCCTCTCTTTCTTCTGTAGTGAAGGATTGAATGTGCCTAAAATTGGATGTGAAAATCTTCTCTGTCCCATGGTGTAGTACAGGTTATTTTCCAGACATTCCTCTGCACTGCTTTTCACTGAGCTGACTAGAAATTTTAAGATACTGATGGATTGTCATTAAAGTACACCCTTTATGTCAATCTTTCCAGTGTCAGCCTGGAAACAGACATGGGAACAGGGGGAAGAAACCAGCAAAGAAGGCTGCTTCAGCAGATCTCAGTGCGGGAGAACCAGGTATGGAATTGCTGACTGACACAGTCCTCCACAAAAATAAATGACGGTGATGGGCTGGGAATGTACAAGAAAAGCACGGGTGAGAAGGGTCGGAGTGAAGAGTAATTGCACAGGAACGGACACGGCAAACACTGGGAACATAAAGATGGAGAGGAAGACGTGATCTGGAGAGAGGGGAAGAGGGAGATTAAATGGGAAAAGTGTAGCTTTGAAGGCTGGAGAAAAGACCAGAGAAGTTCAGGATTGGAGGGTACTAAAAGGAAGATCAAGTTCGTCAGTTTACTGGACCTAAGTTCTATGGTATTGTTACATTAAATATTTATTATACACACCCCTGCTTCCTTCTACTGGCATAACAAGAGAATTCGGACATAAACCACAAAGTAGTTTGTGCTTTTGGGGTTTTTGGGGTTTTTTTTAGTCTTTCCCTTTCTAATATATATAAACACATGGATTTGGGGGACATATGAGGAGATCTACAGATTAGCTCCTTGGAATTGGTAAAGATATCATCCAGATAAAATCTGATGGCCTTTATCTTCATACCTTTACCGGAAGGAATTTTTGCTGCAAGTGTTATCTACTGTCAGCTCTTCAGAGGAAGTTATAGATAAATCAGTTTTTTCTAACAATTTAGTGGAGAGGATTTTTTTTGAGAGAAGACAGACTACTTTTTTTTGGCGTGGTGATGTGTGAAGAGTTACCAGGCAAGGCCAGTGAGATGCTATAGTGAGTTCTCAAACCTGCTGTAAAAGGAGTTGTTGATGATTTTATTATTTTCCCGTCTTTGTTCTGAGGACCCTCTTTGTATTCCCGACTTTTATTTACATGCTTGTACAAATAAGCAAATTGTATTTGTAAGCAGTGCTAAATGTGAGACCAAAGGCTCTCTAGAATGTCAGGAAGGCAAAATGATTTGGTATCAGCCAACTGGAGATACATGTATGAAATAAGTAATTTTCCATTGTGGGTGTTGCATCATTAAGTGCAATGACCAATTTAGATTCACTGTTTTTCTTCTTTCAGTTGTGGGAAAAGTCCTAGAAATTACTGAACTGCCAGAAGGCATAACTCGTATGGAAGCAGAGAAACTCTTTGGGGAACTGTTGAAAGTGGGTGCCAAGATCCGGTGGCTGAGGGATTCCCAGTGCCTGCAGACGCAGCAGCAGCAGCGGCGGTTCTGCGGCGACGGCGGCGGGGGCACGGAGCCATCCCGGGCCGGGGACTTGGCGTCCACCTACACGGTTCTGGCCACCTTCCCCACCATGGCGGCCGCGCAGAGCGCGCTCAAGAGACAGAGCGGTACCTCGGTGAGCAAGTTCCGCCTGAGAACCAGCAAGAAGCACTACGACTTCCACGTCCTGGAGAGGGCCAGCTCGCAGTAGCAGTTACACCGCGGGACACTCGGCCTTTACGGCTCCCGCGTCCTCCCTCCTCGATTGGTTTGATGTCATGGGGTTTCTGTTCTCTTCATAGAGACTCCTGGGATGTTTTGTCACACGACATTTGCCATTGAAGAATAAATAGCCCAGTGAATCCAGCAAGATGAAGAAAAAAAATTTACAGAGTTAATCCCAGACAATAGCAAGGAATCATCTTTGCGACAGGCAGCTTTCTGTAAGGAATGCTGCTGAAATGCCCCCTACTTTTATAGTAGTTTTGTTTTATATTTTTGAAATCTTGTATCAGATCCAAAGTTCTATTGTACAGCAGATGTTCATAAAAATCCATATGCAGATTTGTATTTTATAATCCCTTTTCACAGCCAGCACACAGCTGTCCATTCCAAGGCAGGAACCTGAGGATTGGTGGAGGGGAAAAGAGAACCATTCTCAAGGAATTATATTCATTTTGTAGCAAACTACCCAAGATCTTCAAGTTAACCTGTTCTTTATCCCTTATGGGTTTTTTTCCTTTTTTCCTCTTTTTTCCCCCCTTTTTTCTTTCTCTTCTTTTTCTTCTTTTTTTCTTTCTCTTCTTTTTCTTCTTTTTTTTCTTTCTCTTCTTTTTTTTCTTTCTCTTCTTTTTCTTCTTTTTCTATTTTTTTTAAGAAAAAAAGAGTATCATTTTAGTAACTAACTCCTTAGGTGGTCATTTTCTTTTGCAATACATTCAAACAATGTCAAAAAAAATTACAAGTTTGTACCCCTGAAGAATTTGCTTCTGATCCAGCAAGTTTAACAGTTACTAAAAGGGGAATATGAATGTTCACTGAATCACATTTTAATATTTCTTTTTAGCAAAAATGTGAAGAAACTTTTATGTATCTTCATACAAGTGACAAAATGTTTGCACTTTAATTGTGTTCCCACCAGTATGGGTCTCTTTCTCTTCCTTTTCACGCTAAGATAATTGTGTTTGATAAGTGCTGGAAACCTTTTTAATGGTTTAAGTTTTCATCATTTGCAGATGCTCACTGGACATTAAAGATTCATTGCACATAAATGAAACAAAACTTTTTTCAACTTGTGTAATTTGAAAGTGTACAATGTGTGCTGATGCAAGCCTTTTTCAGTTCAAAAGAATAAATGTTTACAAACACAAACTTTTTCAGTGCACTTGTTTAAGCTTCTAGGAGTCTTCTGAAACAGGGATGAACTCATATTAATAGTTGGAATCCTTTCAAATGTGAGAAAATAACTTAAACCCACAAATATTAGAACCTCTTAAAAAACCACCTGCTGTTCCTCAACTGGCATTTATGTTATCCTGTCCTTCATAATATTTAAATGTGTACCTATATAAGTAAAAAAGAGAAATTAACCAGATGCTGTATGGGACTGCTCCTGATTTCTTATTTTTAACTCAGGAGCTGATTTGCTGTGTAGACAAGCAACTACCTGGTCACTTCATAAGGCTATCATTTTGTGCATTTGTAACTTCTGAAAGAGGAAACTCAAGGTAAACGTTGTGTTTAAAAACCTTTCACGGGGTAAAGGTAAAGAATTAAGGTGCCTAAACCAGCATTAATTTCCATTGTTTATACAAATAATTCTATCCCTGAACACCCAAACAGTGATGAAGTACTTGGAGGAAAACTTTGAAAACTGATCTGTCTGGGAATAATATGGCCTAATAAATTAGGTTTATGGGACTTGATACTGTGAAATGCTGTAGCAACAGGTATTAACATGACTAAAGGTAAAATTAGACGCTCCCCTAAAACAAAGGGGAGGATGTTCAGCTTCAAGTCCCCAGATAAAAGACAACTCTACCTATTCCAGTCTGCTTTTCTAAAAGGATGGTACTTGGCATTCAAGTTGTGCTTGACTGAGGATGTATTTCTTGTCCTCCTTGGGGCTGGAATGCTGTAGTTTACTGCACCCTAACCCAAAGCTGGTAAAAGTCCTGGTTTATCAATTCCCCCTCCTCTGAACAGCACAGAGGGAACATGACTACTGCCTGCACTCTGTCACTGCCTCATGCGAGTTTAAGATTATGGTTTAATCCTGTAAAAGTAGCTGAGAGATGAAAGGGCTGTAGGGACAGGTGTCTCAGCCCAGCAAGGCAGCCGCCGCCGCCCGCAGTTAACTCATTCCATCAAGTCAAACCCTCTCCAAAGGCTGTTGCATGCCTTGCTGCATTTCATAAACTTTCCTCATAATAAACAGAGAAAAGGTAATGTGACGTAAGCAAGGAGAATGCAGCCCAAACAATGGGAAGGGAGAGATACACTGACTAGGAACAAGGCCCAGAAAATATTTGATTTTTATCAAGTAAGTTGTAAACGTGAATGCAAATTGCCCTAGAAGAAAAAATTAAAACATAGAGTAAGCCAGTTCTACTCTAATTCAGAATCTGATCCTTTCTAATTACTACAGGCTGGCCATCGTTTCTGAGTATGTTTTATTCTGTGTTAAACAGGGAAAATTACGTTAATATTTTTTATCTGGATGTGCTCATATTAGCCACACAGATACAATTAACAGGACTTTGGCACTGTCAGAGGCTTCTGCTGTCTACAGTGGGCAAAGTATTACAATATTTCCACTTCACAGTTGTGTTTATTCCTGGGTTTGTGCTATTTCATACTTTCTAGAGGCAAGCAGAATACAAACTCATCTAACCAAGACAGTTTATACCTTCCTAGCCTTCCCATTCTGTCCCTTTTGGTTCCTTAAACCACACAAGCCCAAGGACTGTGCAAAACCCTTGGAACTGCGTTTGTTCTGTGGATTTGCATCATAGTCTACAAAGCAAATAAAAGCACTCTATGCACGAAATAGATGTACGTAAAATGCATTCTCATGTTCTCAACAAATCTTCAAGTACTCCCGTGTATTTGAGCTTCCTCTCAATCACCATTAAAGCCATTTTTAAAGCAAATAGTGGCAAAAGGAATTAAGTAGGGACTTACATTGCAGCAGTATAATATGATTTTTTGTTTTACTGAGAATGTCTTTACTTTTAGAACTACAGAAAAGCACTAGATGAATAAGCAGAAAAGCTGAACAAATGCAGCCATTACCTACTCCTCCAAAAGCTACTATTTCTTGATTTTAATTTTTAAATAACGCACTTATATTGTAAAATTCCCCCCTGAACTGTGAACATTTAATATCATTTGTGATATCCCAGTCAAAAAGATAATTAAAACTTAAGAAAATAAATCTAGGCCTCATACTTTGAGGACTCCCCAAACCACATGGGCTGATGCTGGAATTGGGTGGATCATTCCAGCACACCCTAGAACATCCTCGCAGCCCACACGTGCCTGCCAGGCTGTGGCTGGGGTGTTTTGCTTAGGCAGGGCTGATTGGGAACAAACACCTTGCATCTTCCCTGAGATTCCTCCCTGAGCAAGTGTGACCTGTTCTAATACGAAATACTTTTCTTTCACTCACACACATACGCTTAGAAAAATGACACGAAAAGGAGCAGAGCATCTGTGAAGAAAGAAACCCTGCGCTGTGGTGTACAGAAACTGCAGTGCTTGGCTGTCTCTCACCCTCCTGTAGGACACGTAATGTTTCAAGCTGTGGGTGGTACAGGGCAGCTGTTTGCACATGGGGTTTTATCAAAGCACCAGAAGAACTGTGTAGATCACGAATCCAATAAGGTTCTTGGGTACCCAACACACCTTTCACAGGAAGAACTTTTTTCTTTGCGTTATTCAGACAGCTCTATATCCATTTCCTATCTTACTGCAAGCCAGTTCCCTCTCAAGGTGGAGTGAAGTTATATTCTCATCCTATGACACTCATTTGTGCCTTAAAACTTCACATTTGACTTCTTGTTTTGGATTAACCTTGTACTAACTTGTTTGGATGCCTGAAAGGGAGTCAAAATTACAACTGACTTCTATAAATACTTTTTAGCTCTGTAATATATTTTTTCCACAGAAAACTGGTGCAGGCTTTAAGTTCCTGTATTTAGCCCTGAAGCAAAGAATGTTTAGATGAAGCTTTGGAGAAAACTGACCAAAACACTTTTAAGTTACTGGTCATGAAAAATTATTGTAGCTGGAATTTTTATGTATTTCTAACTATGAAAGGAATTACTTCAATCCCTTCAACGTTTCTAGAGCTTGGTTTTCATGAAGGTTGATGCACTGCCTCTTCTCAATGTCCTACTCCTATTCACATTTAAAACATTTTGGGTATTTTTGGCTATTGATGTCAGTAAGTATAAATTTAAAAGTGCACAATGTTAATGTGACTTCATTTTGGAAGCTTCATCTCTTGAGTGTAGACCAGAACCCTTAAAAGGGCCTGATTTCCAGAACATTCTGAAAATTAAGTCCCTGTAAGTTATCTTATTCTGGAACCTAAGACCAAAGTCACCATTCACATCTGAAACCTTCAGTGTAAATTAAGTTCCCTCCTGGATTACTTGAAAATGTGTGCAATTACGTTCTTACCATGACATGTATGAGCCTCCTCTTGCTTCAGTGTCTGCCTTCTGTCCTCAGACTTGCAGGGCTGGAGTTTGGCCCTGACTCAGTTCAGCAGCCCCTCACTGCAAGGTTTATTTTTTTATCCTGCTTGCAACTACTTGATGTTTTGCGATGTTTGTCAAAATTTGTCAGGTTGAAAGTGGATCTTGCTGAAGAGATGATTAAGCATTAAAATTTGGTCCAGGACACAAACACTTCAGTGTTTGCTGCTATTTTTTCATTTTCCAGTCTCACTGGTAAAGCTCATGAGCTGAGTCGTTATATGGGACGCATGCAACTGTAATGGACTGTGCCTGCACTTGGGAAGAGAAACCTGAATGTTAGATAAGCCTGGTGCTGTAAACCAAAGAGCTGTAGAGGACAACCTGTGTCTTGCTGGCGGTTGTATGCTTTTAAAACTGCAATAAGTTATAAAAATAAACTCTGTTGCTGTGGATAATGCTTAACAGTGAGGTTTATTCTTAATTCAGTTCCTGTGCCCCAGTTAACTGGGAATCTGAATTAGCCCAGGGATTGATGACGGTCCGTGGCGCTGACAGCAGTGGAATGTTTCAGACGCAGGTGAGCAGAGCGGGACGGCACGCTCGATGCTGGCTGGGGTATGGACTGACTTCGACACCAAGGGATCTGTTACATTTGATCTCCCAAAATTACTTGACAGCTGAAAAAGAATATTTACAAGCAACATTATACATCATACTTGAATTACGGAAGCCTCAGTTTGAACTTGAGAGGGAGACACTGGCATTCTGCTTTTTTCGAATATCCTAACTTTTGCCCTAGTTGTAGGGTTAATTAGCTTTGCCCTTCTTTGGTTTCCCAATGTAGTTACTCTAAGAAACACCATTACTAAGTGTGCTCTGATAGTCTATCATGCTGATTCGTACAGTCTGGGAAATACACCAGACTTTGACTCCACAGATGCTCAGATTTGTTGACTTTTTACTTGGCTTAAACTGATAACTTTGATTTGTTAATGAACCTCTGATTTAGGGTGAAGCAACAGGGCAATTTAAAATAGGAATTCCCTAATAACGACACTTTCCATTTTAATCCAGAGGGATGTGTCCTGGTTTCGGGGAGAAAAAATTATTCTCTTGGAATGTGAATTACTGTTCCCCATGCCAACAACTGAAAACACACAAGACATCCCCCTTCAAAGAACTGAATCCCAGGTAATGCTCCAGCTGTCATTTTTTCTTATTTCTCAATAAAACTTTCTACTTCCTAGTTAGTTACCCTCCCTTCTCCTAGGCCTACAGACTGCAGACCTCTGCTGTTTCCAGACACACTTGTGCTAAAGGCTCTCAGATTAACAGCAAAGGCACATCCAACAGCAGCAACTCAGCAACCCTACAGTTGGAGAATTCCACTTCTAAAATTGTAATTATTTGAGAATGTAATATAAGTAGTTCCTGAGGTTGTAAAAGATTGTACACATTCACAAAAATTACATATCCAGTCAATAGCAAGTCCTTCTTTTTCTTCCTTGTTTCAGGTGGTGTCGAAGAGTTTGAAAATCCTATTTGCAAAACAATTTTCAAAACATACACTGTTCAGCATTTCATTCACCCTTCTTGTGAAACTCAGCTTCCAACTTAGGATTCCAAATCAGATGCAGTAAATGCCAACTACAGTTGCTGGAAATGCCAAGAGAATTAGTGCAACACATCCAAATTTATCAGGGAGTTTAAGAGACACCTTACAACCTAACCTTCTCCTCTACAAGCACTTGTGTAACAGAGATGTCTCTGTTCATCTCCAAAACCAAATTTATAGTTTGATACTATACAGCCTTTGGCATTGCCTTTAAATCTGTTTTGTATAACGAAGAAAGAAAATACAACAATATACAAACTAATAATAATTTTAAAAATCTCAGAACCATGTAGTGAGGGTATTTCTTTAAGAAACTTGCAGAGGCACAACACACATGCAAAGCTTACCCAGTGAGCATTACTGCAACACGATTTCCACATGCTGCATCTTGGGAGAGGTAAAACAGATTTTGTATACTGGTGGCAACACTGATTTGCTTCCTTTTCACTCAAAGTTTGTAGGGTCTTTTATCCAGTTACACAAGGTTCAACAGTGAAGCTTTCCAGACTGAGAGACTGTGTGGTTTTTGGCCTTTCAGTGTTTGGGTCCCTGCCTCAGCAAGTCACCCAGTACACACAGTCACAGTCCTCATCATGTTTTAGAAAAACTCAAGGGCAGTGCTCTCTCCAAAATGTTATCATCAGAGCACTTGACATAAACTGTCCTGTCCTCATTGCTGGGAAATGTCTATCAAGGAGTCCTCCTGCCTTGCTGGCTGTGCTGTACCAGTCCCTCACAAAGCCTGGGAGCACGGACGATGTCCTGGCTTCACCTCCTGCCTCTCGAAAAGGATCTCTGCACACCACACTCTACTTTTGTCCCATTTAACATGGATTTCTGTCATTTCCTCTACCACTTTCCCCCCCAGCCGCACCCTTGCCCTCCCCAGGGTGGGCGCTGGGGCAGGGGTGGCTGTGGCCCCGGGTGCAGGAGGTGCCCCTTTCTCTGGCAGCTGCCTCATAGAATCATGGAATTGTTTGGGTTGAAAGCCATCTGTGGAGATCACCCAGTCCAAGCCCCCTGCCAAGGCAGGGTCACCTGGAACAAGTGATACAGGAACATGTCCAGATGGGTTTGGAATTTAATCTCCAGAGAGGGTGACTCCACACCCTCCCTGGGCGGCCTGTTCCAGTGTTCCGGCACCCTTGATGTAAACAAGTTCTTTTTCATGTTGAGGTGAATCTCCTCGTGCTTTAGTTTATGGCCATTACTTCTCATCCTGTTGCTGGGCAGCCCTGAAAAGAGTCTGGCACCATCCTCTTGGCACCTGCCTTTGAGATACCTGTATTCTTTTTGAGGTATTTATTCTGCAATACAGAATCACGGAGTCAACTGGCTTAGAAAGACCTTTGAGATCATCGAGTCAACCTTGTCAACCAGACCATGGCACATCCAGTGCCACATCCAGTCTTTCCTTAAACACCTCAAGGGACGGTGACTCCACCACCTCCCTGGGCAGCCTGTTCCAATGTCCAGCCATCATTTCTGTGAAGAGATTTTTCCTGATGTCCAACCTAAAGCTGCCCTGGCACAGCTTAAGACTGTGTCCTATCGTTCTGTCGCTGGTTCCATGGGAGAAGAGCCCGACCCACACCCGGCTCCACCCTCCTGCCAGGGTNTTCCTGATGTCCAACCTAAAGCTGCCCTGGCACAGCTTAAGACTGTGTCCTATCGTTCTGTCGCTGGTTCCATGGGAGAAGAGCCCGACCCACAGCCGGCTCCACCCTCCTGCCAGGGTGTTGTAGAGAGCGATAAGGTTCTCCCAGCCTCTTCTCCAGGCTGAGCCGCCCCCTCAGCCGCTCCTCACACTACTTGTATTAACGAANCTGGGCAGCCTGTTCCAATGTCCAGCCATCATTTCTGTGAAGAGATTTTTCCTGATGTCCAACCTAAAGCTGCCCTGGCACAGCTTAAGACTGTGTCCTATCGTTCTGTCGCTGGTTCCATGGGAGAAGAGCCCGACCCACACCCGGCTCCACCCTCCTGCCAGGGTGTTGTAGAGAGCGATAAGGTTCTCCCAGCCTCTTCTCCAGGCTGAGCCGCCCCCTCAGCCGCTCCTCACACTACTTGTATTAACGAAATCCCCTCTCAGCCTTCTCTTCTCTAGGCTAAACAGCCGCAGCTCCCGCCTGCTCTCCTGACGCCCCGAGCCCGTTTCCCAGGGGGACAGCTCAGGGGGCGATACCCAGCTGCGAAAGGACGCGGAGCCTTTGCTGAGGCACCAAGATGGCGCCGGGCTGAGGGGGGGCGGCACCCGCCACCACCCCCCGCGCGCGATCGGAGGGGGAGGGC
>WEIT01029645.1:14505-61019 GCA_013389985.1 Dryoscopus gambensis | reverse complement strand
TCCCGCCGAGCGGGATTTGTGCTGTGTCAGCCCCAGCCCGCGGTGTCGGTGTCCGGCCCCCGCCCGCCCGATGTGTCGCTTTCCCCTTCGTTCTGCCCTTCTGCGCTGGGTTCTCGCCGGTGCAGCTCGCGGGGCTGTTTGTTGTGTTTTGTTTCCTTTCTTCGTACCGACAGTGCGTGTTTCATAACAGTGTAATTGGAACTTGTAGGAATTCACATAGTCTTGTGTACGCTGCCTTTCTGCCTGAAAAAGAGATGGGAAAGAGGACATAGTGTTAAGCTGGGCCAGAGGAGGTTTTAGGTTGGACGTTGGGAGGAATTCTTCCTAGAAGGGGTGATTAGACATTGGAATGGGGTGTCCAGGGAGGTGGTGAGGTCCCTGGGGGTGTTTAAGGAAAGCCTGGACGTGGCACTCAGTGCCATGGTCTGGTTGACAAGGTGGTATTTGGTCATAGGTTGGACTCGATGGTCTCACAGCTCTTTTCCAACATGCTTGAAACTGTGATATTCTGTGATTAGACAGGCTCTTTAACTTATTTTTGCGCTTTTGCATATCTCTCTGTGTGTTGTTTCTTAAGGTTTTACTTAAGTTGTTGCCTTAAGTTCTCGTGGCTTGAAGTTTTTCAGATGCCTCAGGAAACAACACCACTGTTAAACATGTGGCTTAGTGTTGTTCCCTTAAGAACTATTGAACTGTGGCGCTCGCGTGGCTTCAAGAAGTTCACTCCCAAAGGGGATGTGAACAGAAAAGTGCAGTTAAATTCCTTTGTTGACACAACTCTCCACGTATTTGGAGAACAGCATTTTCTGCTGGATAGTAAACACACTGATAGAAATCAAAGCCTTGTCAGACCACAGATTGAGCTGTGTTGGAGTAAGGGGTGGGGTGGAGCAGTTCATGAAGAACCACAGCCTGTGGGAAAGAGTCACGCTGCAGAATTTGGGAGCGACCCCATGCTGGAAGAGTGTGAGGAGTTCAACCCCTGAGGAGGAAGGAACAACAGAGACACAGTGTGAGGAACTGACTGCAGGAAGGGTGGGGAGAAGATCTGATTTTATTTCTCATGATCCTGCTCTGACTTTTGATTAGTAATAAGTTAAATAAATTTTCCCCCCAGTCAAATCTGTTTTGCCTGTGATGGTAACAGGTGAGTGATCTCTCCTTGCCCTTATCTCTTCCCATGAGCCCTCCATTACCTTCTCTCCCCTGCCCAGGTGAGGAGGGCAGTGACAGAGTGACTTTGGTGGGCATCTGAGTAGTTTTAACGTGATACATATATCAGGGGCTGAGAAATGCATGGTGTAACTTATGTCCAGTATTTTTTATGAAGCAAAAATTGTGCACAAAATGGGGCCTATTAGATGCTGATGTTGACTGTGTGGATGTTGGAATGTGTAGATATACAGGGGATATATTTATGGTTGCAGGGATGTAACCTAGGGCAGTCATTGTGATGTGCTGTGAGGATTTGTTTGTTCTTGTGAGCCCTGGAAAAGGCAGAGCATGACTTCAGCCAGCTACATGTCTGCAGTGGAAGAGTTGGAGAGTTCTGCCAACATCTGGTCCACCCTGGGCACCGTGGGATCAGGGCAGCTGACCCGCGGCAGAGCTGATCATGGAACGGTTTTATTACATGTGCTGGGAAAGGGAGTTGGGAAGCCCAAGAACTTTCTCGCTGTGTGTGGAAGGAGCTGTGTTTGAAGGATGTGGAGTGCTGAAAGAATAGTCTGGTTTTGTGTTAGCGGAGGGTGGGTTTGTTGTTTGGGCAGAAACATGTTTTACATGTTTTACATCACCGTGATGGCAACTTTGAGCTTTTGCACTTCACATTTCCCATTGGAGACAGGCATTTGAAAGCAGCTGGACAACAGGCTTTCAGCGGTGTCTGGTTCTGTACACTTCATCTAATATCATCTATGGGACAAAAAATGACTAAAGGGAAAAAAATTAGTGAGAGAAATTGAAAACATAAGTTAACTATCATTTTGGGACAGCCATTGTGGAGGATAGCTATTAGGTAGAGTTGACAAAAATTAGGAAATTCTGTTATGTCCATCTGTGTTTGGTTTCTGCCACCATCTGCCTGTCCCTCTCTCCCTTTCCTCTGCACTTCACTTACATTTTCTCTAGAACATGGAGAAATGGATTATTCTTTCTGCTTCCAGAATATTTTCTAGTCAAACAAGGAATAATGTGGTTATTTATCTTAAAAATGAAGTGGCATTTGTGAATGTAAGTGCACATTGTTCAAGCAGGTTTCTCCTTAAGCGTTTTTGCTTGCAGCTATAATCCCAGCATATCTGAGCTCAGTGTTTAAAGCCTTCATGGCACATTGTGGTGACAGGATGGTGTAAATGTATCAGAGGTCCCGTTGAACTCATGAAAGGTTACAATAAAAGAGTTTGCTCCATTCTCCCCAGAGAGCATGAGGTGGTGGAGCGTGTCTGCCTTAGGAAACTGGTTTGAAATATTAAGGTGAGATGTTGGAGGCCTCTGAATGCACGAGGCAAAGGAGCTGTTGTGGCATCAGGTAATTGCCAGCAGCAATTTCCCTGTGTTGCTGCACAGGGAGACATTCCTGATGGTGAAGCAGGTCTGGCCATGCAGGTGCCCCAGGGAGCCGTGAGAAGTTGTGTCAGGGGAGGTGTAGGTCAGATATTAGGGAAAAGTTCTTTCTGCAGAGGGTGCTGGGCGGTGGAACAGGCTCCTCAGGGAACAGTTCAGGGAGAGTTTGGAAAACGCTCTCAGGCACACGGTGGGATTTTTGAGGTGTCATGTGCAGGGCCAGAAGTTGGACTCGATGATCCTGGTGGGTCCCTTCCAACCCCGGATATGTTATGATTCTGTGAACATCTCTGGTATCTTGTTGGTAGCTGTTCTGTAGATGATTTTGTAGCCTACAGAGTTAAAAAAAGCCTTTTGTTCTTTGAGTCACTAATCTAAAGTTAATAGTTTATTTGATATGAAACCTCCTCTGTTCTGACTGAGGTGTATAAGAATATCCTTTCCAAAAGTTAGACATGTTATGATTATGAAAATACCAGGCCACCCATGAAAAGTGCTTTGCACAGTGAAAAAAAGAAGGGGTGTGTGTGACAATAAAAAGCTTTAAGCTAAAATGTTTGTGTCTTTTTAATGACATTTGTAGCAACCCCCCTCCTTTAGTTCATAACTTTATTAATTTAATAATTATTTTACAAAATGGTGATTTGCACTCATAAGCTGTTTTTTGGTTATTTGTAGCCAAGATGTATCGAGGCACTTTTCAAGTTAAGTAAGTGAAATGACGCAAAGGAGGAGGAGGAGGTGAATGGTTTAATGTCCTGGCTTCCTGGCATTTCCAGAATGCAATCCTACTCTTACTGGGTAGTTATGAAATGTTGGACCTGGAAAAGTCAGTTTGGCTTATCTGTCTCCTTCTGAAAGGAAAACACTTCCCTGATGACTGCGTGCTGAGGAATAAGGGAATTAAAGTCTTCTGACAACCTGTGATGGTTTTGAGTAAGTTCCTTGTACAGGGAAGAAATTATTGCAGAAAAAGAGTCTTGTCCAGTATCTGAATCACTTGGGAAATGATCGATATTTTCCCTATGTAGATTTATCTGATCAGATTTAAGACAGGAGGAAGTGAGACTCTGAATTATTTACAGATCATTCCACTAAGTGAAATAAAGTGATATTTTTGTTTGAGAAACAAGAAATCTGAGAGTTTTGGGAACTAGAATTTTGAGGTTATTGTGGTGGCTCATTATTTCGCAGAATTATGAATTATGTCAAGTTCTGTTCTGCTTGACCTCTTGACTTTTCTGATGTTTTTCCTGTGATCTGGCAGTTTTGATTTCAGGATATCATTTCTACTACAAAACTGTAATAAATGAACCGTAGCCCCTAAATGAGAAAGGGTTATCAAAACAAAAGATGTAGGGGAATAAGCAACTGTTCAGTGGGTAGTCACAATATTAATCAGTGCATCATGGCACAGAGCTTTATAAAATGTGAGCTATCAGCATTTTCATTCAGTCATCTCTCAGACTGTTCTGTGAGCAGTCTCTGACCTGTTTGTGTCTTTCAGCATTCTTTTTCTCCAGCAGTTGTTTGTGAGGAAAAGTTAGCATTAGGCAAGTATTTAGATATTTTTAGTAGCCTAATCGGATGAGCACATGTCCTTTTGAGAAAGTGTGTGGTGAAGCAGCTGCGTGCCTGTGAGCATTTGGAAACAGGAGAGGAGGCCGAGCTGCTCTGGGCACAACAGCTGCATCCGTTGACCACGCTTGGAAGCACTGCACTTAAAGCAAGAGCAAAGCTTCCCACATAAAATAGCCTAAATATTTGCTTGCTTATGCAGAATAATAATAATAGAGGTAGATACTTTCTTACTTGCTCCAGTAATTCCAGGGAGAAATTGAGACATACGGTTGAAAACCACTTTTTCAAAATCGTATTTTTGATACATGCCCCTGTGAGGGGCCTTGTGCCCAGACAGCAGCACTTCACTGGGAGATTCCACATATATCTCCTGATCTTTAACAAGGCAAAAATACTGCATGGAATGGCAACTGGGGTGAAACAAACAAGTGGCTTGTTGTTGTCACTGAATAATGGGCTACTAGACTTCTATACTTGTGACTCAGATTCTTCATCCAGACTGCAGTCCATTGCAAGCTGCTAGGAAGTAATACAGATGGAAGATAAAGAAACGGTTGCAGGCCACTGCACTTGTTGAAAGATGGTTAATATTCATCAGAATCTATTTATTAACCCACACCCTCACTGAACTGGTGTTTTGGAAGATGAATGTATGATTGATATGTTTCATCTGATTAAAATAACACCTCTGAATCTGTGACCCCTGAACACCTTCTCAGTTTCTCTTATCCAAGTAGTTCCTCTGGTCTTGTTATTCTTGTTCCTCTGTGCTCCTCACTCTTTTCCCTCCCCTCCTGTTACTGTTCATGTCAGGAACTGGAATACAAAACTAAGTTTAAAATAATATGCAAATAAATGTTTGGGTATTTTTTTAACACTGTCAAACTGTGAAACCTTACCTGCTGAATTATGTGTTTACAGGGAGTAGAGAACATAATTTTACCTACTAGCAGCTGATGTACTAATATGTAATTAAATTTATAATGAGGGGCAAGCAGAGGATGGTTTTGACATGTCAGCAAGGTGAACAAGCTGGAGTGAATTGTCTCCAGATTGCAAAAAAAAAACCATTATGATTTGACTTGAAAATAATCCCCAGAGTGTCTTACAAAGGAGATTCCAAGCGATTGAAGCAATGCTAAAATCAGGACAGAAACAGCAATTTGTGGTGGGTTTAACTCATGTGTGCTGTGTCTTGCAGGAGAAGATGAACAATCTACTGAGATGGCTGCAAGGTGGGAAGACAAGAAGGTGACTGAAGCTGCATCAGATGGGTTTGTTGCTATTAAAATCGACACCAAAAGGTTTGAGCCTATTCTCATTCTGTCTCTTATACAGTCTTTCATTGATGATGATGAGAGTAAGAGGCTTTTGAAGTCCTCACCCTGATTAGGAGACAGTCTAAACACAGGGTTCCAGAGCAGGAGTTCAGTACTCCTGAAGTCACCAGAGCCTGAGAAAATGTCAAAAATTATTGTTGTGTTCTGCACATACTCATTGTGTATTTCAGACTGTATTCCAGTACTAGCAACAGAATGCTTGAAGTTGCCCTTTCTCAACAGGAAGAGACACAAAAATGCTATTAAAAACACTGGAATAAAAATGCAAGTGCTAGAGGCAGTTCTTGATTTGCCAGGTTACATAATGAATTAAAAACCTTTCATGAATTTAGAAAGATAAAAATCTGTAAAGCCCCAGAGAAATTGTGTTTGCCTCCATTGTAACACATAGAATGGAGAAGCATTTAAGTTCCTGGGTAAATTACTCAGCTATTTTTGTTATGTTTGTGTTCCAGTCCAGGTGCACAAAGTGCATTGACATTTCCCAAAATGGTATTATTTTGAAATGCTCTATAGACATTTTATTAGATTTACTACATTATTTGTGCTCAGTAGACTAGATTTCTTTTTCCTGAATTGCCTCTTAGCACTGCTTTCCTAATTCTTGTGTAGTCAACTGTGATAACCAAGAATTGTCACCATGTCAACACTTTTGTAGAATGTTAATGATAAGATGCAATGCAAATTTGCTTTTAGTGTTCTCTCAAGTATTTAAATAGTTTTTTAGGACAGTTATTTTTATGATGAAAGACTTAATCTGAAGTTGTTGCAAAATGATTGCTCCTCCTAAATGAATTTTTTCTTTCAAACAGTGAAGCATGCCTGCAGTTTTCTCAAATTTGTATCCTTTGAGATCTGTTTAGATGCTACATTATGATTACAGATAATTGCTCTTTACACATTAATACCGTTCTTAAGACAAATGCTTACAAGCAGTGTTATTGAAAATACTTATTTTGGCACAAAACTATGCAATGAACTGTGTAGTTAATAGATACCATCTGTGTATTCAACTTGCTGTCAGTTATTAGAGAAAGCGAACAAATTGGTTTTTTTATGTTAATCCTATGTAATTCTCTAAATAGAAAATTATCAAAGTTTTATGTAATCAAAATAACCTGTTGCTCCTACTAATCAGCATTAGAAAACAAACAAAAAATGCTTTAAATTATGAGCTGGGGCTCAGAGGTATAGAGGAGTAGAAGGAACAAGCAGTGGCCTGGGTTCTGTCACATACCCAGGTGTGAAGTCAGGTAAACCCCTGCCTGCCTTGAGGAGGTCACTGCTTATGGTTCATTAATTCTGTGCGATGCTGGGAATTCTGTACCTTAACTTGGTTTCCTTTACGCTGTGGAGATTTCATTACTGTCTGCATAAGGTGTTGTCTGACACTAAAACAAAATCATTCTCAAATCAAATCGTAATCAGTTGCCAGAAGAGTTGAGGAAAAATATTTTGGCTGAAACCAGTACAAAGAAAAGAAGAAATACTTACCAGTTGCATGTAATGTTTGCCAGCATCTTTTTTTTTCTTCCTCTCTTGGCCCTGGCTACTGGTGACCAGTTGGAGATCAGAGTGTTGGGCTAGAAGCTCCTGTAGGAAGCATGTCTGCTTTGCCCTGTGAGGTTACTCTAGCCACTTCTGTCAGTCATTGCCCTTACCTGTCGCTGTGCAGATCCCGTTGTGTGTGTCCCGTCCAGTTTTTTCATAGGAGACAATGGAATCCCTTTGGAAGTTATTGCTGGCAGCGTTTCTGTGGAAGAGCTAGTTACAAGAATCCATAAAGTCAAACAGGTAATGCTTGCTGGCAGGCTGCATCTTCCAGATGGACTTGGGTGTGCTCAGGACAGTGATGGCCCTGGCCCTTAGCTTGTGCCTTTGGGAGGTGTGAGTTACTGATTCTGTCCTTCCAACAATAAAATCTGCAACCTTGAATTCATTACACAGGTTGGAAGCACTATGAACAAGTGCTACATTAATTTTTGTTTGGTTTAGATCATCTGTGTAAACCCACAGTACTGAAGAAATGTGTCAAGAACTCTAAACGGGAATGACAAAATGTGACAACACACCTTTAAGGGGATTACTCTTCAGCTCATATGTGGTTTCAGAATATTGTTCTGTAATGTAGGTTTATAAAATTATGCTATAGAATATAGAATAAGTATAGATAGCTTTATCACTTTGATTTCAAGTGCAAGACTAAAATTAGAAAAAATACTAAATGCATGATTGCACCATACTCAACATGTGGTAATTCTAGTTTTATATTTTCAGCAGGGCCGATTCCTCAGTAATAATTCAGTCTTGATGTTTGAACCTGTGGAGAAGAGTTGAGCTTTCATAGGCTCCATCTTTCTTTTCCCAATTTCATAGATGCACACAGGGAAAGGGCGGCCTTTGGAAAATGGCAGTCAGGCATCTGCTCCCTGTCCCTCCGCCCAGTCTGATGGTGCTCCAGAAAGTGCAGAATCCAGAGCAGCAGCGGTTTGTGACTCTCCTGAGTCTGTTATGCCTGAGACAATAACATCTTCTGCTGGTAATGGTTAGTGTTTTGACAAAAATACCACCTCATTTGCTTTGGAAATGGTTTTCCTTAAGTTGTTACATGATGGTACATAAATGGCAATATATTGAGCAGACTCATTGAGGAAAAACTTGGATATTCCAGAATGCTTTGTACAAGTCTAGAGGGAAGGATAACTTGTCGTTCTGCTTAGTTTTAATGAGTGAGAAATCCTTGGTTTATACCTCAATAAAAATTGTGTATGCTTTCCTGAAAAAGGATTCAATTGAAAAGATTTTTTGGGTTAGTAACCTGAAACCAAATTGTTGAAGGGGAGAGTCTAAGTAGCAGAACCTCCTATCTCCTTGAGATATCCCAGTTGCTGCAAATTGTGGCTAACAATGAGCCTAATAATTCTTATGACAAGAAATACACCTTTTCTTTTTTTCTTATGCATTGCTTTCTTGTAAATCCCGTGAAGATGAAGCAAATTCAGGTCAAGCAAGCCAGGAACCAACTAATTCTGCAGATGAGCAAGTGAATGATGCTCAGCCTGTGAATGATCTTACACTCAAAGTAGAAAGGCAAGTCGTCTTTTGCAGACTTCTTAATGTGTTGTATTTGTTTCTCAGCAGGCAGTTTCGTTGGGTTTGGGGTTGGTTTTGGGTTTTTTTTAACAAACACATGTAATTACAGGATTTTGGTGCTTAATCTATTGTCATTTGGCAAACATTTATGTGGTCTTAGTTTTTTATTAGATGTCTGTGACAATACTAAGGTTGATACCAAACCAGGTTTTTAATTAATCTCATTTTTCATGTACTTTGAAAGAAATAAGTAATCTGGAAAACCATAAATGTTCACCTTTAATTTAACTTGAATAGAGATGATATATTTGCTGCAAGTTCTTGAATGAATTGAAACACTGAACTGAAAGCTCTGGAAATTAGTGTAATAAAATGCCAACCTAGGTTTTGTATAGAGATCATCTTATTTCTTCTTTTCTGATTGATTTGATGACTGTTTGTAGTTTAGGGATATTGGAAATGTCAGAGGAATCCTGTTCTGAGACTCATGCTTTGATCAGTGAACAGTAATGAGTTGAGTTTAGTTTTTTGAAGTATGGTGATCAGAAGCACCGGGTTCAAAACATGATTAATTCCTTGCATTCATTGTTTTAAGTACACAATATTGTTTATAAACTTGTTTTTTAGTAAGACTGATACTATTTGAAATATCCTTTCTAAAACCATAACACATATTTAGCAAATAGTAATATTTATACTGCTCAAATATATTTTAAAGCCTTTTCATGCTTCATTTCAGCTTTCATCCAAAGTTACTGGACAAGAGGGATAATTTTTACTTACCACTGATAAGACAATGCAGTCAGTATTTTAATACATTTATCAATGTTCCTTTTTAAAAAATACATTAATCTCACATACAAATATGGCATAATTTATCTACAGCATTTTTTGCAAGGGGAAAAAGAGACCAAGCTCTGTGGTAATTACCACTTTCTTTGTAAGAAAAGAGCTGCCATACAAACATTTTTCTGAGTATCTGACTTTCCACACTGGGTCATGCCTGCCCTTTCCCCAGACTTCAAATATGTTGTGATTTTACTGTCAATCTGTATTGGCAAATTAATTTGTTCTTTTAAGTCAGTCCTTGTTCTGAGGCATTTTTCGGGATGGCTGAGACAGATGCATGTGCAGCTATGTCAGGGCTATATATTACTTGTGTTCTGTTTTGGGAGGTGATGTGCAGAAGAAACCAGATGGCTTAAAGAGCTAAGAAGGGATTGAGATTTAGTGTTTCTGTTACCACAGATCATACATTATTGTATGTCTTCATAAGCTGGTTCAACAGTAAGGATATGTAGGATTCTTCATTTACTGGGTGGAAAAAGGACAAAAGGAGCACATTAGAACAACTCGAAACGTGGGAAAGGAGGTGGTGAAATCACCACTGCCCTTTGCATGGATGGTGCACCCGCATGTGAGTGAATCACTGCTGGTGCACGAGGTATTAGCACTGTGCTACAGCTCATTTTCATGTGTTCTCTTCTGCTGGGTTTGCAAATGGTTCAGTAACATTTGAAAATACTGCAATTATAACACTTCTCACTTCATTCTTAAATTTAGGTTAACAAAAAAGCTGGAAGAAAGACGAGAAGAGAAAAGGAAAGAAGAAGAACAGGTAACACAAAAATGTAAAACCTCTTGCAGGTTTTTTCTTTTAATACCCTTATTTGAATAAATATTTAATTTCTTCTTAAACAAATATACGTCAGTCTTTTCTCTTGTCCAAGACAATTTAGTGGTCCAATTTTTATATCTCTCTATTCAGAAAGAAATTAAGAAAGAAATTGAAAGAAGGAAAACTGGTAAAGAAATGTTGGAGTACAAAAGACGACAGGAAGAAGAATTGACCAAACGTATGTTGGAGGAAAGGAACAGAGAAAAGGCAGAAGAGAAGGCTGCGAGAGAGCGCATAAGGCAACAGATTGCAATGGTACATTTTGCATTTTGGAAGAGAGCTTGCTGCTTCTCTCTCTCACAATGTACTAAAATGATAAATTTTCTCATTTGACAAAGCTTTGGAAGGTTGTTCATTTTTCCATTTGGAATCCTGTGGCCTTGTATAGTAACAATTTTATGGTTTGGGGTTTATGTAGCATTTCCTGTGTATAAAATGAAACTTCTGCTTTCATCTTCACAATTCTTTTCTATCTGAACAAACATTTCTGTCGTATCGCTTGAGCCCAGTGGAGAATTATCATATAGACATAAAAATAATTGCAGTTTAGGCATGGTACGGAAAGAGAAGCACAGGGAGTATTTGTTAGAACGTACACAAGAACACTGCTCTCAAAATGGTGAGGAGGATTATCTTCTAAGTTTGTATATATGTGTGCCCATATATGAATGTAAACAGTTGATAACAACTGAAATTCTTCCTCATTATTAGGTTTTGGTGTAGAACACTTAGAATTGCAGTCGTGTAACCTGTAAGATTTTTGCCTTTATCTTCCCTGGAGTGATAAGCTTGCATGGGAAGATCATCTATTAACAACTGGTTGTGGGAAGTGACTCAGTGAGAAGTGTCATCTTGGCTAATGGCACGAAATTGTGCAGTTTGGCAGTGAATAATTCTCTGCAGCTCTACTGTCTTTTCTCCATATGGTCTGCTTGTATCCGTGCAGTTGGTTCATGAGGATAGATCATAGCTGTCTGTTTTAATGACTGTTCAGCAACAAGCTGTGTGAACTATTAAGGTTTCCCTTTGATCCTTCCACAGGATCGTGCTGAGAGGGCAGCTCGCTTTGCAAAATCGAAGGAAGAAGCAGAAGCTGCAAAAGCCGCAGCTCTTCAGGCTAAACAGGCTGAAATAGAGGCCAGAAAAGAGGCAGCTCAAAGGGAGCGGAGGTGAGCTGCAGTAGAGGCACAAGTGTGTGTTTGGGGGGAGAGAGATAAAGAAACTTTTTAAAGAAAGTTAATATATCTCCTGATCTCTTGACAACATGTTGCTGTGTTGAGCTGTTTAAATAGTGACTTTCAGAGTAGCTATTTACATGAACATTATGTTCTTTGATAGCTTTCATCCTTTTGACATTCCTGATCATGAAACACTAACTACCTTTCCTCGTGTGTTATTTTAGTTAGATAAGAGCTTTTTGTGTCTGAACTTTGATTTAAATACCGAATAATGGAGCTTGGTGGGGGACTAGGTAAGGTGAGAATGTGAGAGATAATACCTGGGCAGAATGACTCGATAGTGTCAGCACTGGTGGGGAGCGTGGTGCTGATCCAGCTGCAGGGCTGTGCGTGTGGATGGCTCGGATTCAGCAAGGCTGGGCTGGGGCCATCAGCTGCCCATGTCAGAGCTGTCTCCTGCTTTGCACAGCATTGCTGGTTCAAGAATTATGGAGCCCTTATATGGACTTATGGAAGAGATGCATTGTGAGAGACTAGCAGGTGGTTATCCACTGTGCATTCAATCTCACAACCCATCTGCACTGCCCTGAGCAGGATGATTGTCCCTCTCTTCCACGTTTCAGTACTACCAAGCTAAAGGCCCAGGAGCCTTTGTCTGTAAGTGTTCATGTCCTGACTGACCCCAATACCTGTCCCGCAGTGCAATAGCCAGGATTCAGTTCCGCCTCCCCGATGGATCTTCCTTCACTAACCAGTTCCCTTCTGAAGCACGGCTAGAAGAAGCCAGGCAGTTTGCTGCACAGGTAAAAGGGCATTTTGTTTCTCAGCTATGTGCAGATTATGACTTGGTGAGCATCAAGTAGTTGTTGATTGTGGTGGAGTTGGCATCAGCTCCTTTCCTTGTTGTGTGTTTGAAGGGAGTGTTGGTAGCAGCCTTCTCCAGTGCCACCAACTGCCTTTGTGTTGCTGCAGTGTGACATTAGTAAGAGATAGAGAGAAATGAAGGATTTTTCATATCCTACTCTGAGGGTGATTGAGAGTTTGATATAGAACTCTTGTTAAGGTACACTCAGCTGGCAAATCTGCAGTAGTTTGAAAATGAACAGTTATAATATAAATAAAATGTTTTCTTTATGTGTTTGACAGACGGTTGGTAACACTTACGGCAATTTTTCGCTGGCGACAATGTTTCCCAGGAGGGAGTTTACCAAAGAAGATTATGCAAAGAAGTTACTGGAACTGGAGTTAGCACCCAGTGCTTCAGTAGTGTTGCTGCCGGTAAGGTGTTGAGTTTGGGTGTGTTTGGTTTTTCATTGTCTTGCAAACAGCAGTACAGTAGCTGGATATTTGCTGTTAGTCAGCCATTATAGTATTTGGCTTGAATTTGGGAATTTTGTCTAAACAGATTGCAAAATACTTAAGTTTTTGTCAAGAGTGATTTTCTCAAGCTAAATGGTGATACTTGTCAAATGTGTAATCAAAGTCGTTCCTTTGTGTCTGCTGAGCTGCTTCAAAATGATGTGTGAAATCCTGTGTCTACAAGAGCACGACTCTAATACCTGACAAGTTTGCTTTGTGTGTTCATGGCAGGCAGGAAGACCTGCTACTTCTGTTGTTCAGGCTTCAGGCAGTGATCTGTGGAAGTTCTTGGGCACAATCCTTTACCCCCTTTTGGCGGTTTGGAGATTCATTAGCAACTTTCTGTTTACGAGCCCACCCCCCTCACAGCCCTCTGTGAGATCAGCTCATCAGCAAGACCACTCAGCTCCCTCAGCGTCGGGCAGCACGGAGCAGAGCAGGTAAGGCAAACTGTTTAAGGCAGCTATTTCTCAAGCTACTTGCTGCAATTGCTTCCGTCTTGTAGTGGGGAACTGAACTTGCAATTACACAGTAGAAAAAGCATTGTCTTGCAGTCATTTATGAATACAGAATTTAGCTGTAGCTACAAAGGTGAGCTCCACTTCAGCTGATACGGTTTGGAAGATAGAAATGTTGAAAATGAGATATCAAACTGTTACAGTGTGGTGGTACAAGAACCACAAGCAGATGAAGTCTGGCTTTGACAGGTTTTGTATTGCCTAAAGAACGAGATCTCCCATGTACCAGGAGAGTTCCTCAGCTGTTTCTGGTGAAGCAGCCGCGTACTGCTTCAGTGACAGGGAAAATGAGAGTCTGCCACTCTGCCTGACTGCTGAGTGACAAATTTTCACCCGGGTATTGCTTCCTGAGGAAACAAAAGGCTGAAGAAAACTATTATTGAGGATAAGAGAAGGAAGGATGCATGATTTGTGTTTATTGCATTTGCTGCTTCTCTTGTGTAATTATTACTGGGGAAACTGTCAAACCTCACTGTTCTTTGTGCCCTAGGCAAGCAGTCAGGAAACGAGTAGTGGAAAAGCGGGGGGAAGACTTCAAAAAAGAAGGCAAAATATATAGACTGAGGACCCAAGATGATGGAGAAGATGAAAACAATACTTGGAATGGAAATTCTACACAACAAATGTAGTTTTGAGTAACTGCAGTTACTATCTGGCTGCTTTTTCTTTTCTTCTCTTATTTGATCTAAGTCAACTAAAGCTTCTGGACAAGTGGGGCTTATTTTACACTGACTGAATTACTTAAGTCTTATTCCTGCGGTGGATTATGGAATAAGGTCACCTATGTCAAAAAAATCAAGTGGGTGTAGGTGAAACCTAGTAAAAAGACTGAAAATCTCCATCAGCTTTCGTAAATATTGCCCTCTGCCATAGAAAGGCACTTTTTAATCTATAAATATTCTGCTATATGAATTTAAGGGCCAGACATATTAATATAAAGGTCATGGTAGACAATGACTGATTAAAACAAGGGTTTCAGAAGCACTATAAGTAGCAAATCAGGTAACTAATTTATGTTTAACTTTTTTCTTGCTTCTGCAACTGCAAGCAAAACCTTGTAGTTTTTAATTCCCTAAGCACTCAATAAACTATTTTCCAGAAAACATAATTGTCTTGTGAAGTTCCTCTGACGTTCTGGTGTCACAAGGAAGCAAGCAGTGTCATGCACTGAAATTTAAAATACAGCAGATAAACATTTTGTTCCAGTTTAAATGACTTTATTGTACGTGAAATAAAGGAAAAGGGGGGTAAAAATCCAATCTGTACGGTAGCTGCAGTAGAACAGTTTTCACCAGGAGAGACACTAACTTGTCTTAAAAGTCTAAGAAGCAGGAGAACTTCCAGGGGCTCCTTTCAGAACTGTTGATGATGATGGTAAAGCAAGGACAGATGCCAGCTGAAGTTGAGAATCCTTATGTGCAGATAGGAACAAGCAATTTTACTTTGGTCTTTAAGAAATCAAATTAGTAAGGCCCAAGGACAGAAGAGACAGTTAACACAGAAAAATAATTTTCCTCCCCCTTCTTAACTTGGAAAGCAAACAACAAAATGCTGGGGAGCCATCTCTGAGGCAAGACAGAAAGCTGCAATACTGCAAGTAGTAAGTTCTTTTCCTGATCGTTTTTGGTTTTTTGGTTTTTTTTTTTTTGTTTTTTTAAGAAAAAACAAACCAAACATTTAATCAAGTGGAAATGTTACAGTTTACTTCTAAGTTCCATGTGTGATTGTTTATGGACTCTTTTGGATGATTTTCTGTATTTGTATGCAAAAAGAGCCAAGCCCAACGCTCCAACTGCAGAAAGAGCAAGAAGCACATAGAGTGCTATTTCTGCACTTTGGGATGTCAAATGCAGTCCCAAAAAGCGCACGCTGTCAGCTGCTCCCGGAGTGGGCTCTGTTGGTGTCACTGAAGGGAAAACAATGAGAAAGTGTTAGTGCAGACCTGGGGGCACTGTTCCGTGCAGGTGTGGGCACTGCTGCTGCCTGCCTCCGCAAGGCTTCCAACAGTGCTGTCCAGTATTCTGGGGGCTTGGCACAATTTCAGCTCAGAGCAGAGGCACAGCTGAGGCTGACAGTGCAATTCCTGATAGTACAGGTGAGTATTCTCATTCCCAAACCCCCACACTAACACTATTAGTTGTTCATTGTACTGCTCCAGTTGAGAAGACACAGATCACAAAAGAATCAGTATTTCCAAGGCCTTACCCAAAACAAGGATTTGTATAAAGTATTCCAAATTTTTTCTAAACAATCTTGTGGGAGTATTGAATGTGTGTGGTTTGGAAAACATCTTGGGCAGTTCTGTTAGAGAAAAGTCTAATGGAATAACTTTTGCAACATTTTGGAGACAGGCGTGTGTTGAGGTGCTCTTGCACAAGACTGAGTTGTTAGTCTGGTTTTGCATACAGATGTGACATTGACTGGAGTCCTTAAAAAGCATATTGCAGAAAATGGTGATGTCTCTAAAGACCTTAGATTACGGAGCTCTTTTGGGATTAGGATCAGATGCAAACAAGCAAGCGTCACTTACCTTCTGGCTCCTGTTCCAGGCAGGGATGTGGGCCTGTTGCTGGGTCTGGAAACCCATTGCAGCTGATGATCTGTGAGTAATACTTGGCTGAGGCCTTGGGGCGCCGTGGCAAGGCAGGGTCTGAGAAATTCACGTGGTAGAACCCAAACTTTTCCTGATACCCCACTGCCCACTCGAAGTTGTCCATCAGTGTCCACGCAGTGTAGCCCCGCAAGTCGACGCCGTCGAGTGCAACAGCTGCAGGCAGGAGCAGAGAGAAGAGAGAACAGGTCGCTGGTCACCCCTGGGCCAGCCAGAGCAGGAAGGTGCTCCAGAACATCCACACTTGGCACACAGTGAGGTTATTGCCACTTGGGCCTCATTGGTTTCGTTCTCCCCATTCCCACCTCTGTCCTGTGTTGATTTAGCTCGGCTGCTTTGAGGTAGCTCAGCTGCCAAGTTACAGTCAACAAGCAGCCAGGGTAGTTCACTCAGCGCCCAGGACTGGACACTGCTTTTCTCTGCTCCAAAAATGAAAGCTTTTGTCCAAGAAACAAAGGTTTAGGAATAGAGAAGAAAAGCCATCAAAATGCAACCATTGCTTAAACAAGTGTTTGTGGGGCCTTGCTGCTACAAGGCAGTACATGAGCACTTCCTGAACACCTGGCTGGCAGCTCCCACTGTGTCAGAAAATAAAACTGAAAAAGCCTTTTCCTGAAGCTGTTGGACCACTGCTGTAACTGAAACCAGTTTGGGGGTTGGGTTTTTACTGTTTTTAAAAAAGATGCAGTTTTTAGACACAGCAGTAGGTCAGACTAGAAGCCAAAATAGGATTTTATCAGGTAGTAGTACCTTGTCTCACCAGGTGCAGCAAATTAAGAAACCTGCAGGTTACCCCACTAAACCCAGGGTTTGTTCTTCCTTTAGATCACCTTTCCTGGCACAGTTGGGACTATCCGTGGGCAGTTTTTGGTAAACCCAGAGGCTCTTGGTAGTGGATTCAGTAAGCCCATGTGACTGTGTAACTTGCCAGTGTGATGGCAGTGGCCTTTCAGCTCTTCAAAACTTGATTTATACACATCAGTGTTGTGGCAAAGCCAGTGCTGTTCTCCAGAGCTTTGGATGACCAGATGCCAGTAATCACTCTTACCTTTCAGCGCCTCGTTAATGTAGGTCCGATAGTAATGCGTTCTCCAAGTGTCATTGAATTCAAAGGCTCCCCTTTCCGAGATCCCATTTTCGGTCACATAAATGGGAGGGTTGTTGTACTCTTCCTTTATCCACCTCAGGATCTTCCTGAATCCAAAGGGTGTCACCTTGAGCCAGCCGGAACCAGAGCTCAGCCAGCTGCGGTCGGACACTGTGGCCACGCCCCTGTGGAGGGGGACACTGCTCAGGGCCAGTCCCACGTGCCAGGCAGCTCCGTGCCCAGGGCTGAGTGCTGCTGGTGCTCACAAGCCTAAAAACCACTCCCCGTGCTTTGCTTTACAGTCATACTCTGTGTAAATCAGCTGTGGCTGAGGACGTGATGTTGCTTCCAAGCCTTTGTATACTACAACGCCATTTCTACTTTTCAAGGCATAATGCAGTGCTTGAGCACACAAAATTGCCCTTTACACCTACATGGAGGAATGCAAGACTGAACCCACTCTCCTAAGGGGCTAAACATTAAGGGGCAGGGATGTAGCAGCAAAGGAAAGTATAGCAATTTCATCTGTTCCCTGTGGAAACATTTTGAAAAGCAGACAATTTCACCTGTGTGTGGTCCCACCATTACCTGAATGCTCATTAGAAACACTGGTAAACTCCTATTGTTTACTTTTGGAAGCTGGGGCATGAAATTAGTATCTAAATTAAAAATCTTGACTTATGCATACTTAACCATGAAGTGATTGAGCTATTTAGGCTCTGAACTTACATTTATCCAGTGCAGTGAGGGACCTAGATCTGTTAAACAGCAAATGGATCAATATTCATAAACCAGGATAACACAGTTCAAACTGCAGACTGAAGGCAGGAAATATGACAAATATTGTTTATCATCTCATGTCTGTAAAAAAAGGGCTATTGCTGGACTTTTGTGAAAATAACAGCACTGCAGGCACTTGTTGGTTATATTTTCCCTGGTATTGGTTATAACAGCTTAAAACACCTATCTCAGAGCTTTATTTGCTATAAATTTATACTTGTCAGTTGACCTAGGCTCTAGGTGTGCAGATTTTACTTGATCAATAATTTACATTCATCTCTTACCTATCAGAGTCATATGACATAACACCCTTGGGATAGTTTAAGTTGTATGTTAAAACTGTGGTATAATGATTTAGACCAAAGTAGTCATATGTGCCTTTAATTCTTTGTTTTTCACTCTCAGTAAATTCTGGAAGTCTGCAAGAGAAAGCAGAGAATACACTTTGCACACATTCCACGGGTAATGCTGGGATCCCTGCTACCAGCACCACAAGCACAAGGAGAGAAACTGGGAACTGGGAATGGAAAGTAAGAAATGTAATTGAGAGGGACCAATGAGTTCAGTGCATAGTTTTAAGAAAAGTTAAATGAACTTATCACAGGCATCAGGCAAAGTCCTGTGTCTAATGCAGGGCATTTACTGTGTCACTGAGCTGGCAATTTATTACCCCAAAGATACATTATATTAGTAAATTCAGTTTGCAAGACAGGTAAAGACAGGGAATACACAAAGCCCCCCTGCCTAGATTGGAACTAAGTGATCTTTAAGGTCCCTTCCAAGACAAACCATTCTCTGATTCTATGAAAATGTACATTAGAATTTTTCTGTGAGGGTACAATAAGCTTTTGTACAGTATCACTGGAATAGAATAATTAAAATGTATCATTTCTATAAGAAAAGCAGGTTTCAGCACAGCCAGTGAAACAAAAGCAGGTGTGTGCCTGAGCTCTTACCGGGACTTGCTCAGGCCCTGAGCCAGACTTCGTTCCCGAATCCTTTTTTTCATCACTTCATTGTAATCACCATTTTTGAAAATGGGATGAGCAAACCAACCTAGATAAAACTAAACCAGGAAATAAGGCAGGATAAATCATATATCAAGACATGGGATTTAGCCATTCCTCTGTCATGTGCTGCTTTGTGGGTGATATCTGAATTTATAACAAACAGGCACATGGAGATGTACAGGGATGTCCATATAACAGCAGTAAATTTAATGAGCTTCTGTCACTGCATATTTTGTTTCATTTCTATTGCATTCTCAATCAGCCCCCATAAGAGGGGGATACATTTCCTTGCAGTGATGCCTCTGCCCCATCCTTTTATTTCAACGAGATGCTGACCTGGGCTCTGGGCACGTCCAGCACCCAGAGAGAGGGTGTGACCAGGAGCAGCAGGGAGAGCTGTGACCAGGGGTCTCTGTACCTGCAAGAAGCGTCTGGCAGCTTCGATGTCCTCCTGCTTGTGAGGGTTGCGTGGTTCTGCCCAGTCGGAGTTGATGGTGATGGAGATGAGCCCTCCCTGCTGGGCCCGGTAGGTCTCGTTGTAGAGGTGCCAGACCTCGGCGTGCGCCCTGATCAGGTTGTGTCCCACCACGTAGGGAGCGCGGCCCGGCCGAACGGAGACGCCTGCGGGGTCAGGGACAGGGACAGCACGGGCAGTGGGCAGCACTTCCCAGCCCTCTCATGGCTGCTTCCCAGGCTAACACAGCTCGGCACACCCAGAACTGCTCCTGGTGAAGGAATGAACATGCAACACCTGGCGCCCCGAGCCCAGCCCTGGGCTGGATCAGTGCTTGGCAGAGGCAGCTGAAGCAGCAGCTGCCATGGGAAGGCTGTGCAAGGAGGGCCCTGCATTGCCCCCTCCTCCCTCTGCAGTGGGACATGGGCTGCTAGCCCTGGCAACGGGCTGCTGCCATCACTGTGGAGAGCAGAATGGCCTGTGTGTTCAGGCCAGCTCACATCCCCTCTTCTCTTGGTTCTACCCTGCTGCTGAGCTGGGTCCTCCTCCAGCCCTAACTCTTCTCCACAGTCTGTGGAGGTGGTCTGGAAATGAGGTCTGCTCTAGCCAACAAGTGCCATCCAGAGGCTGCAGAGGAGGGGTGGATTAGAGGAGAGGAAGAAGGAGGATGGGTCTTGGAGGTGACAGGCAGAGAGAAAGAAGGACCACAGCAATCCAGTCTATCCACACCACACCATCTTCCTTGTTCTACCTTTGCAAGCCCCAGGCAACTTCTCTGCTGCAGCATAAAACGATTGTGCTGACAGTGCTGTGAAGGCTCTGAGGTTATGCCCAGCAGTCTTACCTGGAGCAGCTGTGCCAACGCCGTAGCCAAGATATGCAGTGTTGTAGGGTTCATTCAGGGTTATCCAAAATTTCACTTTATCCCCCAGCCTCTGGAAAAGGACCTCGGCATATTCCTTAAACCTCTGAACTATAGTATCGTTCTCCCACCCACCAACGTCCTGCAGTGCCTGTGGGAGGTCCCAGTGGTAGAGAGTTACCTGTGGGGAAAGAGAGCAGGACAAAGGACTCAACCAGTCACTCTTACAGTAACACAGATTCATTTATGAACACAAATAAACTGTGCTTTGATCTGCAGTTACCTGTTCCTAACGTAGTTTGATGTTGTAGTGATCACTCATACACTCAGTAAAGTACCCTTTTGCCAGCTTCTTTAGGGACTGCCTAATGGTGAAGATGGAAGCTTTTACCAAAACCCACCTTGTGACAGCAAGAACTCGTCAGTGAAGAACTGCTGCACCTGCCCTGACTCTCAGGTGCAATACAATCCACTAGAACACCTCTCTGGGCTGGTACAGGGGTATGAGGACAGCTCATAGTCACTCAACAGTGCTGAAAGAGCTGATTGATGCAGAGGTGAGGTCACCATCCATTGTATGTGACAAACACCACTGACCAGTGGAGATTCCTGGCTCCCAGGAAAAGAACAAAGTTACATCCATCTCTAAGAAAGGCAAGAAGGAAGATCCTGGAAACTACATCAGTCTCACCTCAGTGTCTGGAAAGATCCCTGCATAGGTTCCTGTGGAATCTATTTCCAAGCACATGAGGGACGAGAAGGCAACTGGAAACAGCCAACAATAAGTTTACTGTGGTCTTTCTGGGTAGTAATTTCAACACATCCCTACATTCCAAGTTCATCTGCTTATGCAATATCCCATGTTTCTTCACAAAATGGAATGAAAAACCATGAAAAACAATTTCTGTGTGAAGGAGGGTATGGATGGAAACACACACGTTGCTCTGAGCATCAGATTTGGGGTTTACTATTTTTCAGTTACCTGAAAGTTACTGGGTTTAGTTACCTGAGGCGTAATGTTGGCTGCCAGAAGGGCATCGATCAGCCTTTCATAGTAGTTCAGTCCCATCTCATTGATGTATCTGGTGGTCCCATCTGGGAGGACACGGGACCAGGAGATTGAAAAACGATAGTGAGACACCTTGAGGCTTTTCAGCATTTCCACATCCTCCTCAATCTTGTGGTAGCTGTCACAAGCTACATCTCCAGTTGCATCGTTGCTGATTCTCAAGGGAGTGTGGGAATATTTGTCCCAAATGCTAAGTCCTTTCCCATCTGCTCTCCATCCTCCCTCAATCTGTAATTGAAAATGGGGGAGGAATTGTTAGCAACCCCAAATTTAGGTCTTGGCCTAGCAAAGAATTCAGCCTGTTATTCTTTGTGGTGCCACACAATGAATTAACTCTCCACAGATACTTCAGGAGTCCATCTCAGTTTCCTGACCTGGTAGGCTGCAGTTGCTACGCTCCAAGAGAAGTTCTTTGGAAACTCTCCATATAAAAATTCCTCTTCCTTGGGCAGTGGGATGCCGTTATTGCGGATGATTTCTGCATAGTACACAGCAGAGCGCTTCGGCGTTCTCGGCCTGTTGGGGTTGTCAAAATCAATCTGGTGCAATCCAAATCTGGGATCATAACCATCCACCCATTCAAAGTTATCCATCAGAGACCAAGCGTTGTATCCTTTCAGATTAACACCATCTACCTTGTAAGCTGAAAGACCAGAAAAGAAATGGAGGAGCATCAGTGGCATAATCACACATTAAATGAATCCTATGGAATTCTTATTCAAGCACATACAGGCTCCTAGTTTCATACAGGTGGCACTGGTCAACTAAGATCATTAAGAGAATCTTCATAGTTGGAGGAAACAAAGCACAGCCGTGCACAGGAGATCATAGAAACAAACATTATGTTTATATTGTGTTCAGACTATTTAAAGACTGATATCAATCACTTTTAAAAAGTACTCTTCAGAGGAGTAAAGTAACCAGAAATCTAGAGAGGAGACACACAACATCAACAGAACAAACTCTGGTACCTTTTAAAGCTTCATCAATGTATGTTTTGTAGTAAAATATCCTGGCATTGTCATCAACATCTGATTTGGTCTTTATCCCCACGCCATTCTCAATGATATATATTGGGGGGTTTCCATATTCCTCTTTGATCCAGTTCAGTAGCCTCCTCAGACCCCAGGCCACAGCCCGATGGTCAGTAAGAGCTGAGGAAGGCCAGGAGCTGTCAACTCTTTTTGCAACCTCCTGGTCATACTCATAAGAGAAGGGCTTCAGACGTGTTGTTGAATGGGTTACAATTTTGGAGGAGTATGTGTTGAAGCAGAAGACATCTGCTGTGCCCCGGATGTATTCACGCTCCTCCTCTGTGAAAACCGGCAGGCGCGATGACGGCAGGTTCTGGAGCTCACTCCTGTTCCCAACTTTCCACTTCATGACCTCGGGGTAGTCCCCGTTTTTGAAAATCGGGTGTGTGAACCAACCCACCAAAAACTGCAGGTACCTGTCAGCAGCTTCAATGTCCCTGGGCTCGCTTGGTGTCTTCGGCTCAGCCCAGCTAATGAAGGGGCACAGGGCAATGACCCCTGCCTGACTCGCTCTGTATTTGTCATCGTAGGTGTGGTAGGCCCTGGCATGAGCTTTCAGTAAGATGTGGGCAACCTTGTAGGGAGCACTGCCAGGGTCCTTGACATTGGGTGGGAATGTCCCGAGGCCGTAGCCCAGCCAGGCAATGATGTTGGGTTCATTGAACGTAATCCAGAACTTCACCCTGTCCCCAAAGGTCTGGAAACAGAAGTCTGCAAAGCTGTCAAACAGGTCAATCAGCTCACTGCTCTCCCAGCCACCGATGTCCTGGAGAGCTTGTGGCAGGTCCCAGTGGTAGAGGGTGACAATTGGAGTGATGTTGTTTGCAACCAGTCCATCAATGAGACGGTTGTAGTAGTCAACTCCATGGCTGTTGATTGAGTTGTTCCTTCCAGTAGGGAAAATTCGAGGCCAGGACAGGGAGAAACGGTAATTCTTTACCCCTAGGGCTCTCAGCAGGTAAATATCTTCCTCCACCTTGTTGTAGCTATCACAAGCTATATCGCCAGTATCGTTATTGTTTATATTCCCTGGGACATGGGTGAAGTTATCCCAAATGCTGGGTCCTTTGCCATCAGCATCCCAACCTCCCTCTATCTGGTAGGCAGAGGAAGACACACCCCACGTAAAATCCTCTGGGAATGTGCCATAGAAGTACATGTCTCTTTCAAAGACAGTCTGGGATGAAAACTTCTGCCAGACAACCTTTGCCTTGGAGGGAACTTCAGATGCTGGCAAATTAGGCAGCTTTGATGGCACAGGTCGGTCAAACATCACTGGTGCAGAAGATCTGCCCAAGGCTTGGGATGGAAAACCATTTTTTTCAATAATACTGGAATAGAAGTAAGCAGATGCCTTGGGAGTCCTTGGTCTGTTGCTATCTTCAAAGTTCACGTGATGCAGCCCAAATTTTAGGCTGTATCCCACTGGGCCTTCGAAGCCATCAAGCAGGGATCGAGCAATGTAGGACCGAACATCAACGGCGTCCAGTTTCACCGCTGCCACAGAAACAAAGAGACACTGTAATTATCCACCTGAACATTTCCTGAACACAGCTCAGCACAACAGAAGCACCACAGCCAAGGATATGTGTGACAAGCCAAACACTTACAAATGGTTTTAAAGGCTAAAAAATCCTCCCAAATAATTAAGAGTATCTGGCAGGAAAAGCAGTCAGCACAGTAATAGGAGCTGGTGAAATGCTTAGTGATAGAAATGTGTGAGAAAAGTATTACTCAAGAGGTATTTGAGTACAGGACACTTGTGCCACTGGTATCCCTTTCCCTGCGTTCTTGTTTTCAAGCAGATTTCATCAATTTGGGTGTATGGCGCACTTTCAGATTTAACACTGTAATTAAGTGAAACATTGCAGGTATTTAGTGCTTGCCTATATTCCCTGAGCACAGGAGGGCTTTTAGCAGAACAGTGCACCCAGTACCAGCAGAGGGAAGTCCAGCATCCCTCTGCACATTGCTTACAAAAAAGCACTAAATCTCTCTCATTCAAAAAAAGTTCATTCCCGTGTGCAGTCCATCCTCTTTACTTATGCTGAGGCATAACAGCAATGCTAAATTGTATTTTCTGTAGCTCTTTCAACACTTCTAGCATATGTTGAGATCTAGGTCAAGACGATCAAATGCTGTACACACTGATCACCAACATATTTAATACAGCATATTTAATGCTTTCCTGACAGTATTGTTTAATCTATCTAGAGTGCATCAATCAAATCTCTATTTTAAATCTTCCTATACTTGTCTGGAACTTGCCACTAACACTATTTTTATGTCAAATGATACACATCTTGCAAAGATACAAGCATAACTTGAACATTCTACAAGCATAACTTAAACATTCTCAAAATGATTGAGGTAGAAATTTTAGGGAGGTATTTCCAGTCTGAAGTGCTTGCTGCCACTTACATCTGATTAATTGGTAAAGGCAGTTCAGCCCCAATTTATGAGATGCCTGCAGGCCAATCATCTCCAGGGGAGCTGCAGTGTATAAACAGCGTTCTCACAGGGGACTGACCTTGGAGTCCAGGCTACATTAATTCATAGATATGAAAAATGCATTCCAATATCTAAAGAGAATGGAGAGCTCCATATCTGGACACCAGACAGGCTTAAGTATATAAAGTCACATGACAAACCTACACAACAGGCAGCTGACCTCACATCACTGTGCAAGTGGTGATGTTTCAAAGTTAAGCACCATGGAAGGGCTAGAATAACTACTTGCCATGATTAAAAAAAAATTAGGTAATAATTTGATTTCTCCATACCTTTCAGGGCCTCGTTGATGTACTGGCGGAAATAATCCACTCGCAGAGTGTCATTGAGAAGATCCCCGGCATCCCCTGTTGGCACACCATTCCCTGCTATGTATATTGGGATCTTTGACCCTGTGTATTCCTGGGATACAAACTTCAGCAGCCTTCTTAATCCCCAAGGGACCACATGGATCCAAGAAGAGGCAGCCTGTGGCCACGAAGGATCTACATGCAAGGAGAAGTTCCCAATGCTCTCGTAGCCTGGTGCGCACGTGCCGTTAGCCCCGGCACTGACCAGGCGGGAAGTGTAATGGGAAAGGCCAAAGAAATCTGCAGTCCCTTTCACCCAGGACTTCTCCTCCTCTGTAAACACAGGCAGCTGTGCAACTGGTGTGGAGCACTGCTGGTTCACTTCCTGGATCTGAGCCTTCAGCACATCTGGGTAATCACCATTAACAAATATGGGGTGAGCAAACCAGCCAAGCATGAACTGCAGGTACCTCTCAGATGCCCTCACATCCTCGGAGCTGGTCAGAGTCTTGGGTTCAGCCCAGTCCGAGTTCAGCACCAGTCCCACCTTTCCCAGTTGCTGAGAACGGTATTTGCCATTATACAGGTGCCAGACCTTGGCATGAGCCTTGAGAATCGTGTGAGCAACCTGGGAGCAGAAAGCAGAGGAAAATGTGCCACACTGCATTGCACAGAAACTCTTAAGCATTGAGCTTATTGCCATGTGAAAATGCCTTCTCCATGCAAAAGAAAACCAATAATGATAGACAAGGAGCGTAGTAGGTTTTGGAATAAGCAAAAGAATCTAACTATCCATCGATACCGGCTTTCAGAATAGAAAAATAAAATAGTAACACCTAGTCTCTGTTAACTAACCCATTTTTAACAATTATCATAAATCCAGCAACCAAACAGGCTCAGAGGCCACTTTAGGCTTGAACATAGTTAAAGCACAGAATCATCAGAGGAAAACAACCCAACAAGAGTAGCTGCAGGATCCTAATTATTCCTGTGCCCCTACCTTGTAAGATGCTGCTCCTGGGTCAGTGATTCCTGGAGGATGCTCTCCGGTGCCATAGCCAGCGTAGCTGATAACCCAGGGCTCATGGAATGTAATCCAGAGCTTGACCCGATCCCCGAACGTGGAAAAGCAGAAGTCTGCGTAGCTCACAAAAGCATCTATGATACTTTCATTCTGCCAGCCACCAAGAGCCTGCAGAGCTTGCGGCAGGTCCCAGTGGAACAGAGTCACCATGGGCTCAATGTTAGAGTCTAACAACTGGTCAATTAATCGGTTGTAATAATCAACACCCTTGGAATTGATGGTCTTGTTGGTGCCAGTAGGGAAAATTCTAGACCAGGATACAGAAAATTTGTACAGCTGGGGGTGAAGACCCCTAAGCAGGTAAATGTCATAGCTGGTTTTATAGTAGCTGTCACAAGCCACGTCTGCTGTTTGGTTCATGTGGACATGGCCCCCATGCCCAAACTGATCCCAGATGCTTTCTCCTTTCCTATCCTCTGCCCAAGCTCCTTCGATGTTAAAGGCACCTGTGGATACGCCCCAGAGGAAACCACTTGGGAAAACATCTTGCAGGAAAGAATCCCTCTCCAATTCAGACTGTTCAGCAAACATTTCCCAGACTGTTTGATAGGAGGACCGAGGGGCAAGAACAGCATCTGTGTGTTCCTGTAGAGTATTTGTTTTGCTGGAAATAGAATAAATAGAAGTTACAATCTCCAAAGTGGATGACAGTGCCATAGAACTTGCAAACATGGCATATAAAGGAATCACTTGCTTCCCATTCAGGTCACATAAGCCACATAATAGTCCCTTTGATACCTGATCAATCCAACCCTGCTGTCTCCCAGCTGGGACATGAAGGTGGAGGGCAGTGCAGAATTGCAGAACAGCTGTTTGCATGTAGAGTCTCATAATTCATTAGTTAGGTCAGAGGTGCAAACAAAATCCTTGCAGTGAGCAGCAATTCCCCATGCTATGACTGCCTCATGAGTTTCCACAGGATAAGCTAAAACTAATCAATCTTGCTACTGTAATCCTTAGCATCTCCCTGCACAATGACATCTCCCACATTTCCATAAGCTCAGCTGGCTTCTCCCCTAGGAAAGCCTCTATTTTATTTGTTTATTTATAACCATTTTGCTCTTGAAAAAAGCAGAAGGCTCGAAAAATGTACTTGTTACTATTGGCTTGAAGGTGCAGTTTGGGTAACCAAGATGAGAGAGTGGAAGAGGATTACATGATAGGATTACATTAGCAGGATAGAGGATTGCAAGTAATTGGAAGAGACTGGGCTCAGCAGGAAGACAACCCTTTGCAGCCCTTTCAGCAACAGCAGACTTTACCACTAAAATGCCATGTCTCTCCCTGCACATAGGTTTCTAGAGGATGCTGGTTTATTACTGTGTATTTTTGTAGTGTTATGTAGTATTACAGTATTTGATTACAGTACCTCAAAGCCTCAGATAAGTAGTCCAAGAAGTCATTAACGTCACACCCAAGCATATGTGCTTCTTCTTTATTAACAGCTGAACACAAACAAATGGTAAGTGAGGGATGTAGTCATAATTTAGATGCCATGGACTGCATGACCCTATTTGAACAAGCAATTGCACCTTGAGAAACAAGGTGCATTTCACAACTAATAGCTATTTTTCTCAGATCAAACGCATTGAGTTTTTAATCACATATTTACAAATTCATATTAAAAAATGATCATAGTATCATAGAATCACTTAGGTTGGAAAATACCTCTAAGATCATCAAGTGCAACTGATAACCCAGCACTGCCAAACAACACTAAACCATGTCCCTAAGTGTCACAGCTACGTGTCTTTTAGAACCCTATGGGGATGGTGACTCCAGCATTGCCAACCATGCCAACCCAACACTAAACCGTGTCCCCAGGTGCCACATCTGGGTGTGTTTTAAGTCCCTGTAGGGATGGTGACCCCCCACCTCCCTGGGCAGCCTGTAACAGTGCTTGACAACCCTTTCAGTGAAGAAATTTTTCCTAATATGTGACCTAAACCTCTCCTACTGCAACTTGAGGCTGATGAAAATGATGAAAAGATTTGGGGAACATTTCCTGCTTCCCCTCCCTCAACACTCACCATCCACCCTTAATTTTCCAATAAGGCTATAAAAAACCATAAAGTTATTTTATCTAATAGCAGCAGCCTAGATTGGATGATTTTGAATTTCCTCTATAAGTTACCATGCAAATCTTAAATAAAAAACCTCTCCTCCTTCTTGAAACATCACTCACCTGTGACAGTGGCAGCTACTGGTATGAAAGGATTCTCTTCCATGGAAGCACAATCAATAACCTTTAGACTAAAAACCAAGATGTCTTTGTCCTGCCAGACACTCTGCAAAACCAGAAATGAGGGAGTAGTACGGAAAGAAGCATCAGGCAGCTAATAAACCCACGTTCTTGGCATTTCTTGCATTTCACATGGGCAGCTCCTTATCCTGCTACCCAGACGCCAGATGACTCTTTGCTTATGGATTTTAAGAATGCAGTTCACCATCAGAGGTTTAATTTATGTAACAATAAGTACCAGCCTACAGCACCACTGATGCTGGTGCTGCCATGAGATCTAATCCTTTAATAAACTCACCCTCAGCAACATTTCTAGCACTGCCTCTGCTGACGAGGAATGTGAAGTTTGGTAGCAACGTTGTAGAGCCCATGCTAGAGTTTAATAATATCTTTCAGTGTACAGGTATTGGCCTAACAGCTTATCAAACACTTAGCATGTGAGAGAGAAGGGTTTTCAGTCCTGGACAAAAGAATTCTGCCATTCCAGTTGTTAATGCATCTGTAAGAAGCATTGACCAAGATAATCCTTTCCAGCACTTTCCAACAACTGTTTTTAAGTCAGAATAACAACAGAGAAATGAGCACTTTGTAGCTGCTTCCTAGTGTAGCTCACAGAAAATCAGAACTGTTTAGACATGCATCACAGCACATGAAATTCTGCTCCTATTTATGGTCTGTTGTTTGCTGCTATCATTTTAACTCTGTGTATAATGTTACCTGGAATTCACTCAATTTCTTGTAGAAATCTGTTTCATTTCCACAACGGTACTGAAGACTAAGAGACACAAAGTCTACTGAACCCTGGAAACAAGAAAAAGAAAAGAATCATGCTGGAGGAAAATGGGGGTTTTTTGAAGTATTACATTAAAAATACATAAAACTGTGTAAGGCTTGATAAAGACATATTGCTGGAGTAAGAAGCCATACAGCTGTATGGGAGCCCTGGATGATTTAATGAGCACAAACTGGATACTGTATGGGAAGATGTGTTTTGCATGTCTCCTTCTAAACAAAGCAAAATTTAAACAACTAAATTAAATTCTACTTTATGAATTTAATATTAATGATTTACAGTTAATTTCTTAATTAGTGAGACTGTTTATGGTTAATCAGAGAAACCTTTATAACTATGAGGTTCAGGTAGGCCTTATCAATAACCCTTGGTTGAAAGTCCACTTCAGAAATCTTTATTCATTTCATATCACAAGTGTTATCCCACTACAAGTCATCACCCTTGGTAGAACAGACTGCATTCTCTTAATAAACCAGCTGATGAAGTTGGAAGAAAACTGATAAGCTTTCAGTTTGTTTTTCAGTCCAAGGTTCTCTTCTAGTTTAGTCAGCTCATCTAAAACAACTTCTTTGTTCTCCCTACACACCACACCTTGCTTAAATCCTTGTAATGTCACACCTACGACGTTGCTTGACCTGGTTGTAAGTTTTGAAGGATTATGAATACAGCAAAAAAGCCTGCACTGTCATCTGTGCACTATATCCTACATCAATATGCTCTGGGTGAGGACAGCTATGAACAGGGAACTGGATCTTTAAGAAAGGATGTCACTGCTTTTGTAGAGATTACGTTCTCCTCGTGTTGTGCCATCCCCCTGTGCAACTTCATCACTTTTAGCACAGCTCAGTCTGTGATTTAATATAATCAGCAGATATTTTAAATAGCAGCTAATTAAGGGAAAGTTTTGATATCTTCGATGATGCATTAAGTACAGCTGTGAAGAAAATGGTAAAAGGTACACTTTTTGGAGACACCTTGTCATTTAGCAAGTATATTGCTAAAATTGCCAATTATGAGAGCAAATTTGTCTCCATGTAGCTTAATCAGTGCCTACCAGCCAAGAAAGGATGCTGAAACAACTTTTAAATCAGCAAGTTTCACATAATCAGACTAATCAAATAATTAAAGCTTACCAAACTGTTCAGCTGGTCAACCTGTTAAAATCTTATTTAACTTGCAACAAGTCATTTGATCCCACACATAAAAACAAAGCTAAATCAAGGCAAATTGATATAATTTTGGAAATATTTCCTCAAGGTGTCACCTGAAGAGAAACTGAAAGCAATTCTGATGAAGCACTGTCCAAGACATGACCCATTTCCAAAGCAATGGACAGCTTTCCACCTTGAGAAAGAAAGAGGCAGTCTGTTAGTAACATATAAAGACAAATGAGAATTTCAGTTTACTGAAGTTATTTTAAAACCAGTTTAAAATTGTTGAAGCTGTAGAACACCAGACAGTGCTCCAGGTAGTTGATTTCAGAATACCCACTCTGATTTGAATGGAGAGGTGAAGAAGGTAGAAATTCAAAGGCACCATTCGAGGAGCCTTTGTCAATAAAATGCCCTTCCACTCTCTGCATAATTGTAAGTAATATCTTTATTAATTTTCATGCCTTTGTGATGGTTCTACAATATTTTTTTTAAAATCCATTCTATGCTGAAGGTTTCTGAGATGCTGGGGTGGCAGGAACTTGGAGGGACAGGAGATGCAGGAGGGAAGATGGGCAACTTGCAAGGGGTATCACCAGATAGCGTGAGCTGTACAACAAAGTATTCCTGACAAATGCAAGAATTAAAAATTAATTAACTAATTAAAAATTTGGGAAAAGAAACAGTGACTCAGCCAGCTCTACTGGTTGTCTGTCTGGGACAGAAAAATTCCAAGGCCAAGGAAGGCAGACCCAAGGTGATAGCTGTTTGGAAAATTGCAAGTACTCATCACGGAAGAGGTGAAATTCTGTTGCTCTGTGTAACACAGGTAGATTTGGGATTTAATTACTGTAAACCCCAGTGTCTGCAACAAGGAAAGTCAAACAAAGGACACTGCAGACCTCCTCACAGTTATTATCACATAGGAGACTTCTTGTGCCGTGTTTTTTCATGCTTTCAGGTACATTTCAGAAATGTTTTAGTGTTTCCTCCACAGGTCAGGAAGAGGGACACAAAAATATCTTTACAGAGACTGCATGTGGCAGTTGCCATTTAATACCATCATGAAATATTTGTGAGTCATATTGAAAAACCCCTCTCCCCGCTCTCCTTACCCGCTGGTGAGAGGATCTCATGCAAGGTGGTGTAGAATCCTTCATGAGCAGCAGCCACAGCCCGGACTCGTTCCTGGGGGTCACTGTAGGGCAGGCTTTGAAGGACCTCTGGCAGGTCACTGAAGGAGAGCCACACATCCACCAGGTCCCCAAAGGCACGGGCGCTGAACTGTGCATACTCCACAAAAAGCCTGCTAAAAGCCCTGGCATTCCTCCCGCTGGCCCGCGCGGCCACGGCGCCAGGGACGCGGCCCCGGTGCAGAACCAGCACGGCTCTGAGGTCTGCAGCAGCCACGGCCTCCAGCAGCTGCCGGTAGCACCACACCTGGGCTCCATCCGCCTTTGAGGGGTCCCCCTCGGGAAGAACGCGAGCCCAGGGCAGGAGGACTTTGTAGTGTGTCACCCCCTGCTCCCGGAGCTGGGAGAAGTACCGGGGCAGCTCGGAAGCCACGAGGTCTGGCCGGCACAGGTAACCCTGTGCTGCAGCCGCGCCAGGGCCCTGCTGGTCCTCGGGCAGGACCTGGTCCTGCAGACCCAATCTCTCTGCCAGCTCACTGGGTAGAGGCCCAGCAATGGTGATAAAATTCCGAGCAAAGTCCTCATCTATCCCAAGGCTGAGAGAAACCAGCAGAAAGAAGATGACTGTCTTACAAACCAGCTCCATTTCTGAACCTTGCTTCGGAAATAGTTACTCCACACTACTTATACTCCAGTAGAAGTAATATTTAACTGAAATTATCTGCTCCACAGATAAATGCTCCCTGAATTAGCTGACACTGGAACAACAGACCAGGACTTTCAATCAGTAGATAAACAGACAAATGGATGAACACAAAACCCACTTTCACTCAGCTGGAGAAAGGGTATGTGAAAACATTTTCTGAGATGCTCATGTTTCCCTTTAGGTTTAAATATCAGTTGACATTTGCTAATATTGCCTCCCATTTAGAGCAAGATGAAATAATTAGATAAACTTTCCCTTTCTTTTTGGCCTTTTTCAGCTTTAGAAGAATCACAGCTCGGGGTGCAAAAAACCACCAAAGCAGAGTTACCTGCATGGCTGGGGCTGGGTGCACCACGGCTCAGGGTGTGCAGGGCATGTTTGCCCTCCGATTCTTGGGTGGATATAGGAAATCTGAGATGTGGCACCTCACCCAGCTGGAAAAGTGACTCTTAGGTGAATTCAGGCAGCAGCAACAGTGTGCTTCCTCCTGCCTGATAACAACCAGGAATTTCAGTCTCATTTCTTTGCTTTCCAAAGCACTCCCTCCTTCAGCCCTGAAAACACTGCTGTCCCAGCAGGGCAGACACATCAAGGTCACCCACCTGAACTGCTGCAGGGCAGAGGTCACTCAGCTCTTCTACATTCCAATACAGCAAAACTGAAGAGCTGAGAACACTTTTAAACCAACTAAACACAAAATTCTACATACCTATAGTGAAATGGTGGGTCCATCTCAGAGTTCATTTCCTTTAATAACCAGAATTTTGTCTAAAGCGTACCTGGAATAATCTGGGCAAGTTAATGCTGTCAAGCAATATTATCTTCAAGTTACAGCAGAAGACATCTCTCAACATTTGCTGTTACTTAAACATTATACAGGGATTGTAATTTGTGTACTTTGACCCCGTTTGATTCCCAGATGATTTTTTTTCAGGAAGCCCTAAAGAGCTCGCTGTGACATTGTGCTGACTGCTCTGAACAAGTTCCCTCCACTCTGCTGTCCGAATAGCAAGTGTGAACAGTAACTTTACAGCACCACCTGGTGCTTACTTTTCAGCAGAGCTGTATTAACTCACAGAAAACCTCTCCCAGCCTACAGAGCTGAGGAAAGAAGCAGAAAAAATACTTTCTCCTACATGAAGTATATTTATTTTCAAAGATTGAGAGGAAGGGAGGGGGAAACACATAATGAAGGCCAAATATCTTCCTATCCTTATTTTGAAAGTAAAGGAACAATATAGAATAACATGAAAGTGTTGTTGCAGCTGGGTGGCTTTTTAAAAGGAAAATGCAGCATTTGCCAAAATGTGGTTTAGGAAAGAAGTGAGTGGAGAAGTTACTACAGTTGGAGTTAGTGCCAGTGATGGGGTATTGTTGATGACAAATATTTATGATTCCCTCCACTCCTTAAATAGAACTGTTATCTTTAATGATATGCTTAATAAGACCAAGGTGTATCTCTCCAAAGCTGGGAGAGACTAACAGGAAAAAGAATACTGTCTTACAAACCAGCTCCATTTCTGAGCCTCCTTCAGAAACAGTTATTTCACACTATTTCCAATTAAAATATGTAACTTTGCTATCTTTCATGCTATTACAAATGTTTTTTAGGTGCTGGTATCAAGTCAACAGGACAAATATTCAGGTATTTTTAATTCTTAATAGATTATTTAATAATCCCATAGAATACAGTAAAAAATTGAGAACAACAGAAATCTAAGCCAAGTTTTCATATAGAAAAATCTACAAACAGGTTTACAAATATAATCTTAAAAATCCCTCAAAAATGGTGCCAGTTTTCAATTCACTTACAAGTCAAGACATTCATCAAGGTTGGGGTTTCTGCCCTGCTGACTTAAAGCCTTGCTTTGGGCTTGGCTATTTGCAATTTTCTACTTAACATATGCAACAGGAGCCTGCGCATCTTTAGTCCATCTAAAAAGAAAGAGAAGAAATCAGTTTCTCATTGTCTACTACTGGAAGTTAAAAAAACTTCTTAAAAAAGAGCACCTGTCATCCAGGAAATCTGATCTTCCTTAAGACATTAAACATTAAGATCACTATTTTTTTCAGCCTCAAATTACAGGCACAGAAAACAGCAATCTCACATGTAACAACAAATCCACCCCCAAACATCTCCAAATATTTAATGAGCTTTTATTTATGTTTAATGAGCTTTTATGTTCATAAGAAAAACAGTAAAAACCTATAGCATAAAATGTCTACTAAATGCAACAGAAGAACAATGTAAAATTAATCTAGTTTAAAACAGAAACATCTACATAGCTCAATGATGAAAAAAAGCTGTTGGATGATTCTCCTCCGCATCCAGATGATGGCAGTGAAATTCAGAGTTAACAGTGAAACTAAGATATGTGTGTCATGTCTTTAAAAGCTTTCTAGGTATGCTCAGTGTAAATGAGAAATCACACATTACTGCCCCCACTCTGACACATCCATAGGAATTTAAGGAATTCGCCATACGGCAATCCCTGCAAGAAAAGAATCCATTTTCCAACCAGTCAGCTCCACAATCCCATTGTCAGCCCTCAGTCTTCCAGCAGATAGTTTGGGTTGACAACCAGGTATGGATCATCATCAAAAGTCTCCTCTTCTCTGGATCCTCTCAGTCCTGACTGGGACAGCTCGATCAGAATGTGGTCCTGCAACAGACAAAGATTTGTGTTAAAACAAGGGCAGAGAGGTCTGTTTGTACTCTTTGAAAGGCATTTTTGTATTGGTAGGACCTCTTATTAATTACTTAACCCTTTTAATTGTGAACTCCCTCTAACAGATTCTTAACAACAGCATTCAGTGGGAATCTCTTCTGTGTTGTGTCCTTTCTGGGAACTTTCCAGCCCCGTGCTTTCTAGTCTAGTGGGTTTGTGTCTTTAAAAGTGTAAAGTAGTTTATTTTCTCATCCTTTTTCTTCCAAAACGCCCTTGTACCCTCTGACTCAAGGCTAACCATTGAATACGAGTGTTAATTGTATTTCTGTATCTTAATGTATAACTAATACTATAGAAATACAGAAAAATATCACACTTCTACAGTGACATAGTAAAGCACTTTGAACTTTTACTTATACAACATCTCTAATTTCAGTGGTTTTTCTGTAATTACTATAACACAAAGAAGGCATTTATATTGTATCAGTCAATATAATGGAAGAACAAAACAGATTTCCCCAACAGGAATGTATTCCATTAAAAATGAAACACTGCCCTATGTAAGTTAAAACCCTCTTTCACTACCCACACATCTCCATACATACATAATGTGTAAGTCGGTGAATGACCCTCTCTATGATCTTCTTTTTATTTATTAGTTCTTCTTCCGATTCGATTTCAGATTCGATTTCCTTTAGATACCAATTAATAAGTTCACTCCTCTTCAATGCTGCATCGTCCTCTTCTGCAGAGAAAATAATTTGCATAAACACAGCAGCAGTAAAATATCACTCAAACCATACAAGAAAAGGATTTATACATTAACATTTACAGTGCTGAAGAGAGAAACATGCTTTTTAAGATGTTTAGGAAACATCAGACTTTAGGGTTTTTTTCCTTAAAGCACTGTATTTTTCACAGGAGGGTGTTGTGTTGTGGTTGAATTGGAGATAGTTCTATTGAGAATGGAAGCTTTCAGTTCTCTGCACCCAAGTGGCTTCCAAATCCCATCAGCTTTCAGCTTCAAGAAAATCAGTGGCAAGGACTCACACACCTTTCCTCTAAGTAAGGGCTAAAGAAAAATCAGTGTCACACAAAGCCAGAGGAGTCATCCTTCTACATGAACTCAGCATTTAAACAGACACTGTCATCTCCACACCCTTCCAAAAGCTTTGTAGCTTTAGTATCTGCTATGAGACGATTGCTGCCTTTCATTGCAGGAGTGGCCTCAATGCAACTGAAATATTTTAGCTTCTGAAGAGCTAATCCAGCCATTTGCTAGAGACAGGCTGTGGTTGCTGGCATGCATTAAAGCTCCTGCTCCAGTTTTCACTACTGCAGACTCGTGTAGCTTGGTTACACCACTGTGTGCTAAAAATCCTCTTCTGGCTCTGCTCTGCTGACACGCTCCCCAGCTTAATGGGTTTTGACAAATGACTAAGGTAACAGAGTTAGAAACTCCAAGAAGTCATACTTCCATCACCAGATATAGTACTGTCACACGAGCACAGGTCCACACCCGACCTCACAAGTTTGTTGTCTCACAGAAGTGAAAATCCCACGTACAACAGCAAGAGATGCAGTAACAATTGCTCCCTGAACTTGGGGTCTTGCCTTCTTTTTAATAAACAAATTCTCACCTTCCTCTGCTTTCCTGAGGTGCAGCACCAGGAGGTTGGAAATCCGCCGGTACTCAGAGAAGCCCAGCTTGAGAGAAGCTTTGGGTGCAGCATCCTTGTTCACATCCTCAGAATGGCCATTGATCCCATTCACAAGACCATTGACCCCAGCTGGAGCTTCTGCCTCACCTGTTTGGACACATGCCCAGGTTGAAAGCTGCAACATCTTTTAGCTATTTAATAGTCTGAGCCACTGAAAAGCCTTGCATTGACGAACCAGGTGAGTTGCTGAAGGAGGCTGAAGAAGCAAGAGAGTTAAGAACAGGAGCCAAGATTTCTAGAGCTCATTAGATGAGACAGGTGAGAAACTGAGGAGAAGCATGTGCTTACATAAGGTAAGCTGTAAAGGCTGGAAGGATTTTCCCCTTTGAAAAAATTCTCCATAAATAATTTACCATTGACTCCATCTTGGTCCTCTTGATCCTCCATTTGCTGTTCATTGTCTTGGTCTAAATTGATGTCAGGAGTCTCAACTCTAATGATGGACTTATTTAAAAGCCTGAAAGCTTCCTTCACATGTTTTGGGTGAACCTGAGGAAGATTTGAAAAAACACATATTAAATTGGCACAGGGGCTCTTCTAGTTCTCTGTCAGCTTCAGAAACTCATCTCTGACTCTGACAAAGGGCTTCTCTACACATCTCACCTGATTAATCCTAAGCAGTAAAGACAGCAAGTTAAATTATATCCCACTACAAGTACTCCAAGGTCATGCAAGGTTATGGAGGGAAAAGCAGCCTCATTAATCTTTCAGGGTTTAGCAATCATGTGGAGTCGATAAAATTTTTACTAAGCCAAGAACATTTGGGAGAAAGATCAGTGGAGCAAGAAACATGAAAGAAATGGGTCTGAACAGAGACAATATGAAAGAAAGAGAGATGTAATTAATGATACTCTCCTCTAGAACTGAAAAGCAAAAACTGGAAAAATCATCAGTAGCTGAGCCATAAGCTAAAAGCTATCTGCTTCTTTATAAGCTGAATTTAATTTAAAAGAAACCAAAGGGTGTCCTTACACAACCAGCAAGCAAGGTTCCATCCCTGCATGTGTCACATAGCCTCTAATCAACATTTCAAAAAGCCTGCTGGGTTTTAAAGCAGGGACTAGACAGGCAGTAATCACACTACAGTTAACAGCCAGAACACAATGTGCTTTTCAGCAGTGGCTGATGTGAGTAGGAGCTCAGATCATACACACAGATACTCTTGGGGAGGTCCAGATACTCTGATGAACTTTGGCTTTTTAGATTGCGAATGGAAGAGAGCCGAGAGATTACAAACTACAAAAGATCAGGAAAGAGACTGCCAGCAGCCCTGGCTGACAGTAGCAGGTGACTGTCATGATTTGATAGGTAGGAGGCTGAGAGTACTGACAAAACTGTGATAGAAAATCATGCAAGTTCCCAGTTTGGACCAGCTGACCTCAGTTTTACCAGTCATCCCCTAAAAACAGTGCTTCTGGCATACAAATTCAGACTGAGTACGGCACGAGCCAAGCTCTCCTCCTCACCCACAGGACTATGTCCAATATCGCAGTCAAATAGCAAACGCAGAACTCCCACCCATTTCCATAAACATTTACACAAACTTCCATCAAGCCCCTGATACCTCATCGCAGCAGTGCATCCTGGCCATGGCCTCAGACAGGCGGATCATGCTCTCCAGCTGCCTGACCGTGATCCTCCAGGATGACTTGGTCACCCCGGAGCCGTCGCGCTGCCGCAGCCGCTTGTACTGCTCCACTATGAAGTCCTCGGACTCCTTGGAGATCTGTGTGCCAGCAAACAGTGTGACAGTGGTTCAGAGTATTAAAGTTTTCTCTTCTTGCATTAGATTGGCAGCTCCCAACCTCTTCTGTACTGGCTACTGCTTTTATCTGAAATATTCTATGTTATAAATACGCATACTCTACATAAATATAATGACAACCACATTATGTTGAAATTATGTTGTTATAATCATTACACTTACCAATGATAATGATATTACAGTAAGTACATAGCTGCATTAATTATTTTACAGCAGATTTTTAAATAATTTCTATTTTTCTGTTCCACTGACTTGTTTGCAGGCATAATTCATGTCTGTCCCTACTAGATTGTTCTGTTTAAAGACTTCTGAAAAATCCAACACACAGCCCATCCAAGCTGCTACTTGGATAGATCCCAAAAAAATCTGTAGTTAGACCAGTTTCCCATGTCCTGTATTTTACCAAAAAGCAAAGAAATACTGAGGTACAATACCCTTTTAAAATAAAGACACTCAAACGGATTAAGCAGTAAGTCTATAAAATACAAAAAACTGCAGCAGCCATGTCAAATAACCCATGCCCATGAGGTATGACAAAGCTATGAAATAGCCCCTCAATTGTTCTAGACAAAGATTAAGAACTGCTACTGATTACACCAGTCTCAGCTGGGCTGGCTGGGCTTCTGGAGTTTAAGAGTATCAGGCTCCAAAATACACTCTGTTTCTAGGTAATAACTTGAGTTTATGGCTCCTTCCTTGAGAGAACACTACACTAAGTGTTTTGACATTTGCTGGGGAAAAGCCTACTGCAGAGTGACTGTTCCTTTGGACCTGCTCAGACAGAACAACTGTTCCACAGTCTATTTAAAAAGTAAAATTACCTTTGGTTTAAACTGTCTTGCAAACAACAGATACCTCCGGATATCATCCAAGGAATAGACACGGTCAACAGACTCCTCCACTCTGGAATGCAGATCCACGATGCGCCTGGCAATGGCGTAATCTGTCACCTGGGATATTGGGGCTCTGTCAGAGCACTTGCACAGCATCAGCCAAAGAGCAAAACAACAGTTCTATTCTTCCTTCCCACTCCCCTCGCTCACTTGTGATCCTCATGGCAGAGCTAGTCTTTCCAGAAGCCAAACTCTCTGCCAGGAGGCCCAGGAGAACGACCTGGGGGTTTTTAATACAAGGAAACATGGCAGAGCAGGGATAAAAGGCAGTTTTAGGATTTATGACCTCTTGGAACTCTCCTGGGTTACAAGTTAGCCATTGAACAGGCAGAAAGCAGCACTTTGTAGCGTGGGAACTGCTTTCTTCCTTTTCAGCCTGCTCTCTCCCACCAGTCCCTTCTCAATTAGATGATCACTCTGAGCAGAACTGTGGCTGAACCAACATTCATCTCTGGATCTCATGCATTCCCAAGGCAAATGCCACATAGACAGGTGGCAGCAGTCTCAGCCTTAGTGACCAGCCATTTGTAAAAATGACTAATGGTGTTAAGTTTGCAGGTCAAACCACTGCAGGATGAAAAGGCAGTGTCCTTGTATTCAACAGAGCATGTTCAAATTTGTACTGCCAGCTTTTAGCTGCAGACAGAGCAAAAAAGCAGAAGCAAGACACTCTCATGAGATTTGCTTCACTTATCATTGCAGAGGGCCACCGAGATGGTCAGAGGGCAGGAGAACATGAGGTATGAAAGGCTGGAAGGGCCAGGTCTGTTCAGCTTGAAAGGAAAGCAAGTGCTTCACTGGCCAGCATAGACGTGATGGAGCCAAATAGTTCTCGGGTAAGAGGCAACCCACATGAACTGGGCCATGAGAAATTCTGATTAGATATAAAAGTTATTATTATTTGAACATGTGAGAGTTGTCAAGCATTGCAGGGGCCTGGAGAGACTGCAGAATCTTCGTCCTTGGAGAAATGCAAAATTCACCAGGTCAAGTCTTGGCAAACTGTTGCAAATCTGTCTGAGCATGAGGTTAGACTAGAGACCTCCAGAGATCTTTTCTGACACAAACTATTCTATAATCCCTTAAAGTTACCTCATTACATTCATCCACAAGGATGAAGAAGAGATCAAAGCGGGACATGATGGGAGCTGACAGGTTGATATTCTGTTTCAGTGACTTGGATCTGTCATAGCGGCCACCAACTGGGTTTGCTGCAGCCAAAATGGAGGTCCTGGCATTCAGAGTAGCCTGACAATGGGAAAAAAATAAATTAAAAAAAAAATTGCATCTGTGACCACTTCCTAAACCAACTCATTGCAATCTAAATGGGACAGCTTCACATCTTTTAGACAGACTTCAATGGAGGTATTACAACAATTGCTCCTCAAAAGCATCCAAACTCCACTAACAAGCCCTTTCTAACCAGGTCTCTGCCCCAAGACACAATTTGACGATCAATATTTTAACATTAAGGTGAGGAAGCTGCAGAGGTGACATGAAAATCTGCCAGGTGATGCTTCATCGGCACATATAACAAACAGTCAGGTGATGCTACAGACTACACAGAGGAGTACTGCAAGCTACCTTCACTCCAGCTTTAGTAATGGATATTGTCTGTTGTTCCATTGCCTCATGAATGGCTACTTGATCCCGCACGTCCATCTTGTCAAATTCATCAATGCAACAAACCCCCTGCAGCAGAAGAATGACAATAAGTGACCAGGATTCAATCACTTTTGGAACAAAAAAGCATCATTAAGACAGTTTAGGGCTCTCTGTCATTAATCAAACCCATACTAGGAATGCAGGAACCTCTCCCCTTCCCAGACTCACGTTATCTGCCAGCATGAGTGCTCCAGCTTCAATGACAAATTCGTGGGACTCCTCATCTTTCACCACAGCCGCCGTCAGACCCGCAGCACTGGAGGCTTTGCCACTGGTGTACACAGCACGGGGACTGAACTCATCCACGTGCCTGTGGAAAAGAGTAATAAAAACTCCAGTATTTTATCTATCTCTGGTATTTTAAAACGCACAATTAATTTGTGTTTTTAATATCAGTGTATTTTGAAAATATTTGGAAATTCGTATGTTGAGTTTGCTTCGGCCCTGTTCAAATACTTCAACCACATCCACACAATCTCTGGGAATTACTTTCAAATATTTTACTCCCCTTTCCTCTGTTTAACACAGAAAAAGGCAGAGTGCACATTTATAGCTCTAGTCACACTGGACAATATTTAAATACTGGGTTTGAGTCTTACTTTAGAAACTGACTCTTGGCTGTACTTGGATCACCAACAACACAAACATTGATGTCCCCACGCAATGAAGTGCCTTCTGAAGTGGTCTTGGGAACTCCTCCAAAGAGCATCAGCAGGACCCCACGTTTCACTTCATCATTACCTGCCCCAGAAAACACATTAAACTAAACATCTAAAGAAAACACCACATTTTTCCTAGTTAAAAAAACCTTCATCCTACTAGATTTTTCAAGCATTTGGGCACATCCGCTCGGAATTCACGTATTTGCTAAACATCCACCAAAACCTGTAGGGTTCAGTAGCAGAACACCTGACATCAAACCCAGCCCTTTTGATTGGCCTTGCAGGCCTTAATCATTAAACACCACAAATAGTCAGGAAATAGATTCTCTTTTTCTAGCACAGCCAGTGCTGAGGAGGAGAGTTTACAGTAGTTGGCACAGGGCTTTCAACCTTTCCCAATGACACTACAGAGACAGGAAAAGGAATTAATATTTAGACAAGTGAAATCTTCCCTCTCTGAGGCCACAAATGGATTCTTACCATGGATCGTGGGGAAGAGGCTGGTGCACAGATTATGGTAAAGGTTCTTATCTTGGCTCATTTCAAAAACCTTTTCCCACTCTTTCACAGACATTTGGTTTTTAATGCTTTCTGCAGTCTGTTCTTCATCTCGGAGCTCTTTTCCACCAAACTAAAACAAAGGAAATAAAAACAGTAATAAAGGTAGTAACAGGGTCACTAATGAATGTGAGCACTGCAGACAGGTCACAAAAACTTGCTCTGTAAGCTGGATGGGAGGAACCCATTCCAAAAAGCTGCCCTTAGGCTAAGTAAGCTCATCACCTTATACCTTTAAAAACCAATAGCCAATTTCCTAGCAGGCAAAATCAATGGTGTAACTTCAGTGAGTGAGAAAATCCCAAGTGGGTTGCTTGTAGAGAGATTTAAAAAAGAGTAAAACCAATATGACTTCCTTTGACTAAAACTGTCTTTGTAAGCATTCTTACATTAACTGGAACTTCCAAGTCTTTTGCTGCTCTGAAATGGCAGCCAGAAATTTCTACTCCCAGAACACAGCAGATACTCTTTTTATCCTACATGATGGTGAAGCTGTTAGCAGACAGACTATAGTGCCACACCATGCCAAAACACAGACATAGTCAGTATTACTCGTGTTGCAGTAACATCCCAAAGTGTCACTTGATAAACTAGAAGGAACAAGAAGAATTTCTATTTTTCCTGTGACAAAATGCAGCAATGGGGTTTCCTGGAAGAAAAGGAAATGCTGCAGGAATGAATGAAAGCTGAATGGAAATACATGGGCCAGTTAGCTGTTCAGAACAAATTGTAACATTGGTGAATAATCACACCTGTGGAAAATGCTACGAGCAACAAAGACAAGAAAAGAACCTTGCTATGTAAACTCAATGAGAATATAAAGACCGTCAAACACACACGGGACGGTGGCACACACGCACATTTAAAGCTTCACCCATACCTGCTCCCTAATTGGAGGGAAAACAATACAGAACAGAAATCACCAACATCTTCAAATCTCCTTTCTCTCCAGACTCACCCGAGGATTTGTTGGTGCAACATAACAAGCCAGAAAGACGAGCTTATAGGAGAGCTCCCGCACTCCGAGGGCGCGCAGGCCCCGGATGCCTTCGGTTTCGTAGCCCTCTCTCCCCGTCACGCGCGAGCTGGTTTCTGCACGCAGCCCTGCCGGGGAAACGGGAGTCAGGACGGCAGCTCCCAGCACGAGCGGGAAGGACACCTCATCGAGGTCACGGGTAGCAACAAACCTGGCGTGGAGAGCTGGGACACGTCAGGCACGACAATCAGGGAGCCGGTGAAGTCGCACTTGTCGCCTGCCTGAGCGGATTCCACGGCCTCTGCGCGCAGGATCACCTCCACGCTGCGCGGAATGCTGCCGCGCGGCAGCTCGCCCTGCGTCTCCTGGATGCGCACCTGGGCACGGAGAGAAGGCTCAACACCGAGCAAATGTCACCAGAGCTGAAACTGCTTCAAAAGATGCGTTAAGTAGCATCTGAGTGCTGCCATCCACATCAGCCATGAAATCCCTCTTACAATACAACAAACAACCAGAAATCCCTTCACTAATCAGTATCTAAGGAGTCTTGGAGCAGCTTAGAGGATGTACAAGGGCCGCAGTGACAATTCTGAAAAGTAACCTGAAAATTTCAGTTAATGTGACTGACGTAAAATACAACTGTGGGATGTGAAGTGCTGAGGATTTGTGAGAGTAAATCAACCTGGAACCAAAACACTGCAGATACCAATAGACACCTCTTTTCTTTCTTGTATAAAACAACTACACATGATGTACTGGCAACGTGAGGCTAACTATGGCTGGAATGTGTGGGGTTTCAGTGGATTACTTAGACAATAAATGTCACACAACAAAACTGGTTTGATACTATTAATAATTTCCCATTCTTAAACTTTCCAGAGACAGATTCTAGGAAGAATTTGCAGAAATTCCAGTGCCTTTTCTTGAGGTATTTTCTTGATGTTGACAGAACAAAAATTAACTGTGTTCAATGTGTAGCAATACAAGCAACACCTTCCAAGTACCACAGGAACATCATTGGTTGTCATCACCCTCCAACATCACCCCTGTACCTTTTGGAAATCAACAAATCTTGATTTGTTCGTGTCCAGCAGGAATCTCCTTCTGTTGGCACAGACTGGGTTTCTGCAGATGTTTGGCTGGGTGTATTTGAATTGCTGTTCCACATCTTTGATCACTGTCTGGCAGTCGAGGCACAGGAAGGTTCCACTGACCAGCTCTGGATGGACAGGGTGGGTACGAACCACCTGCCCACTGATGCGCAGCAGGGAGCCAATTTTTGCTGAAGTCAGTTCTCTAATTCTGTTTAAAACAGAAATTCACAAGCAGTTTAATTACTGAGTTAACAATTCTAGGCCCAGGGTACTACGATACCACATAGTTTCAATCTGTCTCTGACTAAGGAACTGCTGTAAACAAACAAAAGAAAGCAACTTACTACAATATATTCTCGTTTTATGATTTTACATAAACTTTTAGATTAACACTAAGGGTCAAACCAGTGCAAAAATTACATCACTGGTACTTCAAAAGCAACACACACCATTTTTTTTTTGTTTTTAAACTAGAGAAGTTACACTTGTTTGTGAAATATGATGCATCTAAGTACCTGAGTGTGATTCACAAATGAAAAACCGTGTCAAAAAATATCCTGCACAAGATGAAGAAACTTTGTCACAACTGTGCTGGCCAACTGCACATTTCATACTACAAAACCAAAGCATTTTCAGTGTGCTTTGACATGTTTTTCCCTGGTAGTAAAACAGCACAAGTTTCTGGAACTCATAATCATCTTACTTGTGTCTGGTAGGCAGGTCCTGGAATGCAACATAAAAGTCCTTGTTTGCAGGAACATTTCCATGGTCTCTGGCGAAAGTCTTTGTTGCTCGACAGAGATATGGATACACCCTGAAATATGGGGAAAACATTCAAATTTTACAGAAGCTGTCAAAATGCCTTCTCTGCTTTAAATTATATCAAAGGCTTGTATCAGATTTCCAGGTTCTGGCTTTTAATGCTACATCACGTAACCCCAAAAAGCCGCTCTAACTATGCTAAATGTAAGATCACTGCATAATAATGTTATTTGCACTATTGTTTGATAATAGACTTTTTAAAGTCTCATTTTATGACATTTTTATCCTTATATTAAGGAACGTATCTTCAAAATAAGTGACCAACTCAATAAAATATTTTCAAAGCATGAAATTTTAGAGCTTATTCTGTATTCTTGTACTAACCACCTACTTCTTTACCACAATAAATACAATTATCTGGTTAACTCATGGTTTCCAGAGAGGAATCCACTGAGAAATGTTTCTAGTCATTAAAAAAAATCTTATATTTAAGTGTTTTCAGGATGCAGAAAGAAGATAAGTCTCTCATTTTTTTACATAACAAGCATGACATTATGGGCCTAAGACTCTAGCAGAGGTCAGCTTTACCGGAAAAAAACCCCACTCTACTTTACCTGTAAAACTCCTCCTGAACAGTGGTAGAGAGCTGCTGATTGAACTGTTCCAAATCTGCAAAGCTGACGATCAACGTGTTCCGCTCTGGCCGGATCAGTTCTTCAGCATCTCGCAAGTACTTGACCTCCCCATCGCTGTTCTGGAACCTGAAAGTGATTCAGGAAAACATTTCACAGTCACACACCACACAGCAACTAAATACTTCTGAATTCAGGAGAGAAGGCAGAGAAAAGGATCACTCTCATTCAGACATCCCACAGTCCCTTGCAAGACCCTTTTCCAACAGTATTTCTTCTTCCACCCCCTTGCTACATCTGTTCTATCCACACCCCAGCACAGACACACCGGGTTTACATTTCATACAGCAGGAGAGCTGTCCCAGTGCCAGACAAAATTTTATTTAAGGTTTGACAATGGCTCTGCACCAGCAAACAAGGTTTTGTTTCCTCCAGGTGATGTTAATGGCTTCCTTATTTGATGCGGAGGGGCCCCTCAGGAAGCAAAAAGCAGTGAGCCAAATGTATTAATGTGTAGCACCCAAGCCGTGGAAAGAGTTTTCAACACAGCTATGACAAAACTTTGTTAAAAGGGACCAAATGCACTTAAAAAACCAATAATCATAGAATGGTTTGGTTTAGAAGGTATTTAGGATCATCTCATTTCAATCCCCTGCCATAGGCAGGGACACCTTCCACTAGACTAGGCTGCCCAAAGCCTCATCCAGCCTGGCCCTGGACACTTCCAGGGATGGGACATCCCAACTTCTCCGGGCAGCCTTCCCAAGGAAACCCTCCAAGAAGCGTTTTGCCTACCAAGAGAGCACCGTGCTGACCTCCTACAGGTCCCTCCCGGGAAAGCTTCAGACCCACAGCAGAGCTTTTCCGACTGAACGCCAAGGGGAGGGGGCTCCAGGCCCTGACAGGATCTCACCAAATGGCGGCCCCTCAGTGAGGCGCTGCCGGCCCGCCACCCGCTGGCGGCCCTGCCCACCCGCCGCCAGGCCCG
>WEIT01029645.1:2265-14312 GCA_013389985.1 Dryoscopus gambensis | reverse complement strand
CTGAGCGGCGCTGTGGGGGCCAGCGAACGGGGCTGGCTGGGGGGTTTGTCAGCGAGCTGCTCAGTGCTGCGGCAGGCTTAGAGCTGTGCCAGAGCAGCATAGTGTTTCCCTTTGAGAAACAGAGGCATGGAATGCTACGGGGTTGCAAGAGACCTTAAAGATCATCTAGTCCCAACCCCCCTGCCATGTGAGGGACACCTCCCACTAAACCCTGCTGCTCAGGGCCGTATATCCAACCTGATCTTGGACCCTGTCAGGGATGGGGAATCCTCAACCTCCCTGAGCAACCCATTCCAGTGTTTCAGCGTGCTCACAGTAAAGAATTTCTTCCTTATATCTCATTTAAATCTCCCCTTCGTCAGTTTGTCTCCATTCCCCTTGTCCTGTCACTACAGATCTCGACAAGGAGTCCCTCTCCATCTTCCCTGTAGCCCCTTCAGATACTGGAAGGTTGCTATGAGGACTCCACACAGCCTTTTCCTCTCCAGGCTGAACAGCCCCAACTTTCTCAGCTTGTCTTTGCAAGTGAGGTGCTCCACTCGCTTTATCAACTACGTGGCCTTCCTCTAGACTTGCTCCAACAGTTTCATGTCCTTTTTATGCTGGGAATGCCAGAACCACAGTCATGGAGGTGTCAGCTGTGGGCAGTTTCAGCACAGCAGCTGCAGTGAAGCTTCCACAGGGCACTGCTTTCCCCAGGAAGAAATCAGCTATGGTAGCTGGAACTAAAACTGCTCTGGTGTGGCCAGGGCACTGCTGAGGAATCCCCACAATGTGTGCAGGAGGCGCTTGGGCAGCTGCTCACTGAGGAGACCCACTCTGTAATGCAGCTCTGGCTTCTGAAGAACTGGCCCACGTGGAAAGGGTGTAAGTTAAGCCAGGTGAGGGTCAGGCCACAGTCTGGACACTTGGCTCCTCACTGGCATGGCTGTAGGATGGTTGAAGACAACATTTGCCAAGCGGTGCCATGGCTGACAGCCATTCCCGAATGGCAGCTGCTGGCACACGGCGCCTGCCAGCAGGAACCGCTTCAATATCTATGAAAAATTGCTTAGAATTGCTCTGCCACCTGCAAAGTCATTAATCTCTGCCTAAACTGGGAATTTTGCTGTAATTAAAGCAGCTAAGGGCTCTTTTTCAGTTTTGAAACCCCTTCAGAAGTGCCAGCAGCAGCAGCCTCCTGTGGCAGTGTTAGTTCTTTTTACAGTGCACTTGCCATACCGTGAACAGAGACTTAACTGCAAAATGGTAAAGAAAATAAGAGACTTGTAGAACTAACTTGGTGATTTTTAAAACACTTGTGGTGAGTAAATACCATTTTTTGTGAAATCATACTAGCAAAAATGTGCACAAGCTGGTTGTGAGGCTTGTTTTAAAGAAATAATCCATCCTAGATAATTTCTCTCAACAACAACAACAAAAATCTACTATTACCCAAAGAAGAAACAGTAAATAATTAAAATCTGTTTGAGGAAGTTTCTGGTACCCCAGTATGGACCAGAGTCCAAGGCAGCCATATGGTGTTCCACAATGGATATTGTCAAGGCATTCTCCTCCATCCACTGCTTTCGCATGGAGTGGTGTCCAATACGCCTGGAATGGCAGGCACAGAGTACAAGCACAAAGTTCTCCTGCTTTTACTCTTCCTTTCCTTCTTCCCTGGCCCACTGGGCAAGGAGCAAGCAGCTGTGTGGTGCTGCCCACCAGGGTTATCCCAGCACGTGTGGGCAGCCATGGGGAGCCAGGGCTGCACTTGGCTGCCAAAAGAACAGCCCGAGTCCTCCTTCCCACTGGGCACATTCAGACAGCTCAGTGAGCACAGATGGGTTTTCACAGGAAAACGGTGCAGTTAAACTTCAGAAGCAAACTGAAGCTTTGTTTTGAGCAGACAGACTCCCTGGCTATTCCTTACCAATACATTTTAAAGTTCCTTAAAAGCAGTTTAAAAAATTGCACTACTGTAATTACCATCTGTATATCATGAAAGAAAACAAAACCAAAACCATTTTACCTAGTGGAGAGGCAGCAGCAATGTGGACTCTTTGTAAACTGCTAAACTTCCTGCAAGTTACCAGAAATAAAGGACAGTACAGGTTTTACTTTTCCAGAACTATTACACCAGAGTTGCTACCTATCAAAACACCATAAAGGTCTGGAATTATTATGTGCAGGATTTCAAACTAAGTTCTAACACTGTGCAGCTCCCACTAAAGTACCCTGTTAAGATGGCATTCAGGACAAATGCATTTTGCATTTTGATTTATGATCATAATTATTTTCTGTTAGCTAAGAAAGGCTGCATGAAAGGATTCAGCATACAAAGGAACTGGGGCCTCCATCCGAATTCTTGTTCTTGTGCAGTTACTGTGAATAAATCAAGCTACAGCATGAGTTTGAATAACTCCTAACAGAATTGGTGTAAGCACAGTTGTTACAGGCACGTATGCACAAAACTTGCTGTCAAATCTAGAGCAAGAAACAGCACCCAGGATTTTTTTGTGGACAGGAAATTTGAGCCAGTAATTTTGCTCCTGGTTAGAAGAATGCACATCTGAAGTGGGATATATTACTAGTGCTGTATGAACAAAAGTAATTAAATTAAATTAATTCCAGTTGGCTTAGCTAAATAAACAACTGTTTTGAAATTTGGATCCACCAGTAATAAGTCTGTGACAATGACCTGTGTTTATAATTCACTTAGCTTTGCAAAGTACAACTGGGTACAGTGTAAGATTTTCAAGTTAATAATTTGGGGAAGATTCCACAATAAATTAATTACAACAGACTCATAAGCAAAGCTGTGAAGTGTAATTCCTTGAACTGTGTGACTTCTCAACAAAGTTTAACTTCTACATTTCCAGTACTTTACCTGACTGACCTTTAGTATGATTGTTTTCTAATGGAGAACTCTTGTCATAAGACATTAAAATTAAGTCTTGTTCAATGGCAGCTGCAAAGATGATTTGCCCTTTTGTGAAACTCTACACAATTTATACACAGCCTCACTGACCTTTCTGTAGCATAACCAATATGTGACTTCTCTGACATTTAAAAATCAAGGTAGCAACAATAACACAGAACCATCCAAACCATACCTCCTACTGAAAACTTGATCATGTAAAATGTTAAACAAAAATTAAGTCAGGAATTACAAATATGTATGAATATTAGAGTAACTATTGCAGTACCCAAATCAAGAGTTTCATCCTTTGCTCTTTGGCAGCAACACTTACAAAATGTTTTAAATTTGAAAACCAGCTCTCAGATGCAGTCCACAAGAGGAAGTTTCAGATACACTGGTGCACTCCAAATGTACAGAACATCCTCTGGGCTGAGAGGAGGAGGACGATGAGAAGCAGCTTTGTGCATTGCTGCAAATCGAGGAGCTCAAGTAAGTAAATAATCCGAGAAAAAGTGCGTCTACAAAGAATTTCAGAAGTACTCTGCCTTAAAGAAACACTCAATTTCTCTATGTGTACAAAGGTGGGCTGGTCACAGCATTTATAAATTAAAAAACCCTCGAAATAGGTTGGCTTACATAATTTGGGTTTTGTTTCCTTGGTAATAGATGCATGAAATCCTTGTTTGTTAGTCCAGGGGCTGGGTCAGGCAGGAAAACACATGACCTGCTCTCAAACTCACTACCCATTTATTTTCTGAGAATATTACATATCCCTTGTGTATTCCACGAGCATGTGTAAACTGGCACTCATTCTCAAATAGTAACATAAAATAAAGACCAAGCCTATGGATTTTATACAACTTTCAAAAAAAAAATGGGGAGCAGATAGAAAGAAAATAAATTTAAACTTTAGACAGTTATTACATCTGTAAAAAAACCAAACTAAAAAAAGCCTTATTGATTCATTATTTTCTTGTGAACATACAAAGCAAAAAACCAGACAGATTTGTATCTAATTTACTTTGAGAGCTTTATTTCAACCTATTTTAACAACTTCTCATGAAGATTTCTTGTTAAGAATGTTCTCACCTGCTTCCCTACCTGACACTCATGTAAATTATCAACTGGCTGGTCTCTCCAGATTTTTAAATTGCATGCATCCAGTCACTTTATCTTGGAGCCAGTACCTCAGGATATTCAATCTTGCTGATGTAAGTTAAAAATGCAAAATGGTTATTGCATAATTTATTAAACTGTTTAGAAAAATGATACAATTTAATGTGACACTAAAATACTAATTCAAAGTATCCCGTTCTCATTAAAAACGTGCAGTTGCCAATACAAAGAGTCTTGATCTGTTAAAATAGTTTCCTTTAAATAAACAACGAAGGATAAAAAAAATTACTGTGGCACTTAATAAAGGAGAATTCTGTGTTTAATTGCATATCATAACGCTCAAATCAATCAATACAGGTTCATCAGCAGCAGGGGCTCTGCCTGCAGCCAGATCCTATGTGCAGGGCAGAGCACTCCCAGCTCGCAGAGCAGCTCCGGTCAGGGCGTCAGGCGTTTGGGATCCCTCGGGAACATGGAGGTCTGGCGGACGTTGTGCAGCCCCAGGTAGAGCATGGTTACCCTCTCCAGCCCTGTGACACACGGACACGGCCCAGCGGCGCCGTCAGCCTTTGCTCCAAACCCCCGCGGAGCTGCGGGTACGTGCCGGCGGGAGCCAGCCGCACACAGCAGCGTGAGCACAGCCGCAGCTGCTCCCGCTATGGAATCTCCTAATCCATGGGGCTGTAAGCGCCCCAGCCATGATGGGTGAAACCCAGAGGCACACTTGTTTTGCCATACACCTGCTACGTTAAGGTTTCCACCTGGAACAGCTTGAACCCAGGGTTAATTCTTATGGCATCTCCTGTTTGGCCGGTACTTTGCCACAAGGACCATCTAGTCTGAAGAAAAGATGCAGCTTCAGTTTCCTTGCTGTCAGTTCTGACTGACCTAAATTATTTTGGATTGCCTGCAAATGTTGCATGCTCCCAAACAGAAGAAGCAGCAATCACTTCTTTTTTTCACTGCAGAACAGCTTCATCAAATACACAGTGAGCAGTAGCTGCTGGTATGATAGTAGCTTTGATAAATCCATACATAATACACTATTTTCTTGCTTCCTTAAATTTTCCTCATTAGTAAAATTTGAAAGTGATGTGCCTGGCTAGTGAGGTGGCACTTTTTCTTGTGATCACCTCCTTTTTAAACTCGCCAGACTGTGACATTAATATTTTGCCTATTTATTTTATGATGATCCTTACATTTGAGCTTCTTTCCTTAAATTCTCCAGGATAAACAGCCCCAGAAATTTACCTAACAAGGCCACTATTCTGAATTTTATACTGAACTCTGCTTGGGACCGAGCAGTATAAGTTAAGCTCAGGCTAAATATAAGAGAGATACTTACCTATTCCACCACCTGCATGTGGAGGTGCACCAAACCGAAAGGAGTCAATATAAGCCTTTATTTTCTCCAAATCTAGAAAGGAAAAATACTGGTTTCTTACCTGCTTAATAAATCCCAAGCCAAACAGACAAGTGACTGGAGGACTACAAACACAACAAAATATTTATGAACCAACAGCGGGGTTTTACTCATTGAATATGTAAATTGCCCAGGGCTATCTACAAATTATGACTGTAACAGTTTTGTTATATGAATTTATTAACAACTATTCAACAAGGTGTTGCTGGAAGACTCATTAGCTTCTTAATACCACCACTCTAGATGGTTAAACAGAATTAGATGGATTAACAGTAAGAATGAAACAGAACTCTGATTTTACCACTCATATTCTGCCCCAAATTTTTCCTCTAAAGGACAAAAATCCAACCATGACTAATGTTCTTTCAAACTGCCTTGTTACCAATGCCATGATGCTTTGCTCTTTCTGTCAGCAGCTGAGGGTCGTGAATTCTCTGAGCTCCAGACAAGATCTCCTCCCCTCTCATGAACATATCATACGAGTTAGAGGTTTTCTGGAAACACAAAGAAGAGTTTATTTCCTACCTACAGTTCCACAGGTTGCAAATATTCACCTCTCAATAACTTCACTTATGATACCCAAAGCCGTAAAAAAAAGCCTATTTTCTGCTAAAGCATCTGCTGCCCTGAAAGAATGTTTTTGTCACTTTTCAGTGGTGTTTTTGACCATGGAGATCTCTTAATAAAGCTCTCACAGTTTTTGCTAATTTCCTTCTGGTATGTTTTCACAAGTAAAGAGTAACCGAAAACATTTTGCAAGTCATGTAACCCTGACCTGATCTTGTTATCAGAATTTTAATTGTAACAGCAGATCACAGACGCGCTGGAACAATATAATCTTTAAGGTCCCTTCCAACCGAAACCATTTAATGATTCCATGGTCATATAAATATACTTTATCTGCATTGTCAAGTTATCCCTACATGGAATAATTTAAACTAAAAAAAAAAAAGGGAAAAAAAAGGAAAAAAAACCCCACTGACAACAAGAAGGCATTTTACTTATTTTACTTACAGGGTTGGCTGGATCTGGCATTGTATAAAAAGGCCTCACAGCAAGAGGATATTTGTCAAGAATATAGAAGTCTGTGTCGTACTGAAAAAAGAACAAATTTAGAACAATTTAAAAAAATTTAGAACAATTAGTACAAGAGAAAACTACATAAAGAACAAATTACAAGAGAAAGACAGAACCAGTGAGTCTTTGAAATAAAATTCAAAAGAATTTCCCAATAACTGTCCACAATACTGTCTAAGTTATCAATAAGTGGTGCACTCTTTCTCAGTTTTTCAATATTACTTCTAGTGTAAACTTACAAATGTTGAGCAGTAAAAGGTGTTGCTCTAACAGGTACTTTTTTCCCTCCCAAAGATCTCATCTTCTCCTATAGATTTTGTCAGAATCTGGTCTGCCTTTTTTTTTTTAAATTCTCTTAAGAATTGGCTTTGGAACATACTAGCCTGTTTGGTGTCCTTAGTATAACATATGAGAGAAATAAATATAAAAGACTGAAAATGGTTTGAAACAGCTTATTAATGGCAAAGACAAAACTGACAGTAGATGAAATATACAGCACCAAAATGGGAACGCAGTCAGACAATTAAAAACCAACCCTGTAACTCCACAACATCAGGTTTCAGATTCAGTGACAAATTTATTTATTCTTAAATAATTGTTACCTTTTCCTTTACCAGGCGTCCCAGGAGCTTTTCATTAGGTGTGCTGAAAAAGATTATCATCATTAAAATGAAGTGACTTAAACCTGGACTGATAATATACTTTATAAAGCCCAAAATATTACAAGCTACAGATCTGCTGCACCCTGACCCTTAAAAAAATCTAGTACTTGCTTCTGTTTTGGGTTGTGCACACAGAAATTGCAGAAAAAAAGTATATTTATTTGTTTCTAAATATTTCGTATTGGTCCTAGAAATCCCTTAAGTTAACTGCTACCTAAAAATATTCTTGCTCTCAATATAACTTCTTCCTAGTCACCATACCATGATTACTAAAGAATACCTTGTGTATGACACAGTGAGAAACACCATGAACAGTTGTTGAGGAAACAATTCTCCTCTATCAAACTCTTACGATGGAAACTTTATTTGATGCACAGATCACTTAACTTAAAATCGCACACTACTCTAATGGTGCTGGATATATTATGGGGTGGAACAGAAATGTTTTAATTCATTAAATGTCTTTAGTAAAGTTTATATATAAACTGCTAATTAAACCATCTCTCAGTAAATCAATGGGAATTCATGAAGGTTGTTTAATCATTTTCCTGAAAGATGGAAGGAAGAAATAGAAAGGTGTTACTTAAAAGAAAGACCTTAAGGCAGCAGAACTTTTTTGTTTAATCTTATTCAAAGACATGTGACAATTCACGTGAAGAACTGCAATTGCTGGACAAACAAACACTTCTTTCCTTAGAAGGTTCAAGTTGCTCTCACTTTATGTTGTCAGTTATTTTCTTTAAGATTTCACAGTTTGTACCCATAGTCTACATTAAAAGGAAGGACTATTTTCACATCCACTCATTTACTTGTCAAGAGCTCTGGACAGAAGTGCTGTTCATTCCTCTGAAGGCTGTGGTTCCTGTTGAGGGCTGTCAGGTGCACAGTACAGAACTGACATTTCCCTACCACTTTCCCAGGACTCTGACACAGCCCTGTACTGCCAAGTACCTGAGATCCTCTTCGTCACCCATCTCCACACCAGCCTCTCGCAGCATGGCCACACCTTCACGGTATTCCAGCCTCAGAGTTGGCTCCAAAAACTTAAATGGCTCACACGGGAACTGTTTGCTCACAGTCTGAATTTCAGTTTGGAATCTACAAAGAAACAAGAACAGAAGCCAAATACAACATAGTCAAGAACCTGCACCTAATAATGATTTTGTGATTTTGCCACAAGAGGTCCCTCTTGCAACATAAAAACTGTATTAAAGCCACTTCTGGAGAAATTCTGTAATGAATTGTTTCAACAATGTTAATGCATCTACTTAAAGGATGTTAATATTTCACTATTACTTCAGTTTAATTCCTTTTGTACGAAATAATCGACTAGGTCATATTTTCAGAGTAAAGACACAAATCAAATCATCCCTTTGATTTGTAGTATTTACCTTATTTATCTTTTTTGATGTCAGTAATATCCAAATACAAACAAGAAATTTCCTTCTGGACAGATGACGATTTGCATTTCTGCTGGCAAAACAGTCCAAGTTGTAAGCAAATGGAAACCACTTCCTAAACTTCCAGCCTGGCCTTTTAATGAGTTAGACTGTCAATAATGGAAAATAATCCTTGCTGCTATCATGGAACAAATGCAGGCTGGTACAGTAATTTTTATTCAAGAACACTTTCTTATATAGTAAACATTAAAATCATTTTTGAAATAGAACAATCTACCAGTACTGGCACAAAAAGAAGGACATTCTAAATTACTGATGGATCACTACTCTTAGGAAGTCCTTTCAACAGCACACAGCAAGTTTCTTAGTGCAAGCCAGCAAAGTCCAGGAGATGCTAAAAGTAGTTTACTGGCCTGTGGCTTGAGTGAACTTTAAAAATCAGGCACAAACAAATAGTTAAGAACAAAGCAAAAATATGTTTCAAAGTTGTGTTGTAAATCAGATTGCCAATGATCATCTGACAAACTGAGGATGAAAGGCTTGCCTACTTCATACCACAGTGCAAGAGATGTCAAACAAAGAAAGTTGCTCATTAAAAGAAGGAAGTGCTCTTATTACCTTTCCTGAAGCCCCTTGAATATCTGCACCAAGGTATCTGCAATCTCATCTACCACTTCATGATAGTGATAATTAAAAGCCATTTCAATATCCAGACCAACAAACTCAGTCAGGTGTCTGTGTGTATTGGAGTCCTCAGCTCTAAATACTGTAAAAGTAAGCACAGAAATCCTAAGTGACCTGAAATTACCATTCCAATTGGAAAAACAGCAATCATTAGCATTTGGATTAGATAGACATGCTGTCTTTAGACATGAAAATTCTCACTCAAAGACACAAATGAAACCAGCAGAGTCAGAGCATCATTTATAACAGTAACAGCATTACTGCAGCTGTAGTACCCAAAGGATACAAGACAGACACAACCCACAGAGAGGCAGGATCTTCAGTCAGACCCACAGATACAAGGGGAAAAAACAGACAAGCTTTCAAGCACACAAGAACTTTCAGATTTGAAAACTGCCTTTTTCAGAGGAAATGGACTTGTACACTTGCGTCTTCTGCGATGGGTACATGAGTCTAATATAAATATGTCTTCCCATAAACCATGACTCATCTGTTAGTGATTACCAAGAAATTTAAGATCTTCTGAATTACTTGGAATTTTTTTGTTGTTTTATACAGTTATTGATTTCTTTCCCAGCATTTAGAGGTTATGTATCTTTAAACCATTTGATGTCTTTGAAAAAAAATTGTTGCACTGCCACCTAAAGAGGCCATGTCCTATCAGCTTCCAAGAAAGAGAGCATGGGATTGGAAATTATTATTTTTTTTATTATTTACTGACAGCCCAGTTAAAAGTAAGCTTGTTCTAAGTAATGTTGTTTGGTACATGTACAGCAGCTTCTCTGTCAACTTTATTGTCATCAGTCGCCTCAACTGAAATTTGTGTTTGGCAAGTGAAACTACCCCAAGTGAAACCATTCAAAGCTTTGTGTGTGTGTGTGTGTGTGTGTGTGTTATCTTACTGGTACCACAGCTGCTAAAAGCCACCAGGGCACACTTCACACGTTGCATAAAGCAAAGCTTTTCTTACCTGGCCCGATGCAGAAAACCTTTTCAAAGTCAGCACATATACACATCTGCTTGTACAGCTGTGGGGACTGAGCCAGGTAGGCACTGGTTTTGAAGTAGGATACAGTAAACACATTGGCTCCTCCTTCACTGGCAGCTGGAAAGCAAGCGCTTTTATAAGGAATTATTGCAATAAAATTAAATAATTATTAAAATAAAAAATGTAAAAAATAAATCAGAGGTAGATTGATAGATTATTGGTCTGACATTTAAAGATCAGAAAGAGATTTTTCTTCAAAGCATATTAGAGGAAAAAGATATATTTGCATCCATCCATTCATGCCAAGGTAAATTCTGCAGCTCAGGACTGTCCCACCTCGTCTTGCAAATCTGCAAATGTAGTTGGGGTAGTTTAAAATGTTACTGTTCCAGCTGATCTTCACCTTAGAGTGAGACCAGCAGAGAATACGTGTCTGTACCAAGACCTCTACCTGCAACCCCACATTTCTGGGGAACCCAATCTCTGCCAGCGGCTCAGGCTGCCAGGCCTTCACTGCAGAGCCTGGCATCAAAGTGCATCTCCTGTTTTGCCACGACCATCCTCTCTAACTGAAGGCATAAATATCTCTCATAGCCAATACCAGATTTACCAGAGGGCATGAGCCAAAGCTATAAAGCTTTTTCTCAGTTTGAGGCAATTTTCATAGACAGCTACAGGAACAAGGATCACGTGCATTTGTACCCCTCACTGCAAAGCACCTACCAAAGCTGCACCACTTCATCTTGCCAATTCCCAGTGTGTGACATGAGTCACAGGTAACACAGGGAACTTTTAAAACCTCAAATCTTACAACAGTTATGATGTTTGAATTGGAGGTTTAAAAAAAGATTGCATTGACTTAACTTAGTTAATTTTACAAAATATGGTCTCATCCAAACAATGGGATGCTTGCTTGCTTTCAGTAGCACACTGCACACCTCCTCAAAGGTCCTACACAGATAAACTACTTGGGAGCCTTTTAGTACTTCATACTATCGAACTGTCTCCATAGGAAAAACTCATCCAATCTCCTAGTTCAATGACATTTTTAATGTTGAAAGAATAGTTGCTTACAAGCATTTTGTTAAAAAGCTCATTTTTTATCTCAATCAAGAGCTGTCTTCCAAAATATAAATACAGAAGCATAAAATTCAGTAAGCAAAACGCGTGCACTTCATGAATGTACATACAATAACACAGTAACAGCCGATGTTCTGCTCTGATTTTCCATGCCATTTATCTCAGTGGCATCAACAAAACCTCAAAGAGCACCAATAAGATGGAAGAAAAACCTCCATCAGTAAATCAAGCCATTGGACTTTTGAAATACAGCAAACTGAAAGAACTAGAAGCAAAATCTCCATTTCCAGACTTTAGGGCTGAAGCTGTAACTCTACATTTCCAAAAAGAAAAAGGTCTACCACCTTGTATTTTGCCACATTCTCATTGCTAAAGAAGTGACAAACTGTGCCATATAATGGCATCATATCTTATACCATGATATGTTTGTTGCAACATCTTTATGATGGAATCTGCTTTTAATCTAAATTAAAGTGGTATTTTTTTATACTGAGAATGGAACAGGCAGTGCTCAACACTGAGAACACTGATTGGAAGAGTGATGCCTATGATCAGAATTAAACATTCACATGCATTGCCAACTACATAAATCAGGTATATATAGGATTTTTCTTGTCATTCTTTTAACAGCCCAAGTCAGGAGAAAAGTAAAGAACAATTCATAGAAGTTTGCTATGTTGCATCTAAGCTAGAAAGAAAACTTAATGTTTTTTAA